>VYZS01059143.1:4149-21313 GCA_013400695.1 Neodrepanis coruscans | reverse complement strand
CAGATGAAAAACACTTCAGATGGTGTTTTAACCTTGTTCCATCATTACCAGGCAGGCAGGACCATTGCTGTTAGTTACCCCAGCCCATCCTTTGGCTCCTTGGAAAGGCTCATCTGTGACATACGGACTCGATATTTAGGGAAGCTGGTGCCCTGACTCGTGGTGTTTGTTGGATGCAGAGGAGGATTCTAAAGAGGTTCCTGTCTCAGCTGGTGCTCTGCAGGGTGTCTGACAGAAGAGGTGGTGACAGTGTCAGGCAAACTCAGAGGCCTGAGTTACTGCAGTGCCAGGCTTGGGGTGGTGCTTTGTCCTGTGAAATGGGGACGCCCAGCAGTGTGGCCCATGGAGATAAACATCTTCAGCTGCTGCTGTGAAATTATGGAGGAATCATGAACTGTAGCCTATGGACTGACTGCATGGTTTACATTCCAACTATTGATGGAGGTCCCTCTCTCAGATCTATTTGTTCCCCTGCCTCTTCAGCTCTGTCAGCAGCTGCCTCGGTCAATTCTGAAAAAACAAAATCCTTGTTAGTGTAGTAACAAATGTGGTGGCTTGGAAACAAGCTTGCAAGCCTTTGAATGGCCTTATATTTAGAGGGAGCTTCAGTGTCTGTCACAACTGATTGAGGTCCTTCCTACCTAATGGTGTAATCCTGGTAAGATGTTACTACTGTTGACAGCCATAAAGGTGGTGGTGGAGGAGGGTTTCCTCACTCACACCTCCTCCTGAGACAGCTTGGGCAGAGGCTGCTGTCTTCTGTTCCACCTGAACACAAAGAAGAGCTTTTTCACTGTGTGGATGACTNTTGTGCTTGTGTGGATCTGGCATAGAAAGCCCAGGGTTGTCGTCATCTTCTCTTCAGCATGCAGAAGAGCATCGCCACGCAGTAAAGTGGCTTTTTATCAGTACGCTTTGTTTGGTTGCTTGCAGAATTCAGCATTTCCCTATAGGTTTTCTCATCATTAGTGCTAATTAAGCCAAGTTCCCCTGAATGCCTATATGGAAAAAAACCTTATACAGTAGAAGAGGATGTCTCTCTCTAGCTGTGGTCTTGCAGCCAAGGCTGGGAGGCTGCTATGGCTTCCTGGGAGATTNTGAAAAAACAAAATCCTTGTTAGTGTAGTAACAAATGTGGTGGCTTGGAAACAAGCTTGCAAGCCTTTGAATGGCCTTATATTTAGAGGGAGCTTCAGTGTCTGTCACAACTGATTGAGGTCCTTCCTACCTAATGGTGTAATCCTGGTAAGATGTTACTACTGTTGACAGCCATAAAGGTGGTGGTGGAGGAGGGTTTCCTCACTCACACCTCCTCCTGAGACAGCTTGGGCAGAGGCTGCTGTCTTCTGTTCCACCTGAACACAAAGAAGAGCTTTTTCACTGTGTGGATGACTGCTTGCCCAGAGAGGCTGTGGAGTCTCCCTCCTGGAGATACTCCAGAATGGACTGGATACAACCTTGTGCCATGTCCTCTGGGGTGACCCTGACTGAACAGGTTGGACCCAATGTGGTGCTTCCCAACCTTAACCATCCAGTGCTTCTGTTCTGGAAGTGTTTCCCAAGCTCCAAGNAAGCCAAGTTCCCCTGAATGCCTATATGGAAAAAAACCTTATACAGTAGAAGAGGATGTCTCTCTCTAGCTGTGGTCTTGCAGCCAAGGCTGGGAGGCTGCTATGGCTTCCTGGGAGATTTTGGGCTGTATTTGGAGGAAATTAGGTTCATGGTAACTTCCCTGCAAAGTAGAGAGGACCATAACTCTGAAAATTGAGCTATTGCAAAGGACCCAATTAATCTCATAGCATAGTATATTCTCTCTGGATTTAAAAAAAGAGTGTTTTATCCAGCGATGACAAAGCATGAAAGTAGCTCTGGTGGTTTTGATTTCCAAGCTGTGAGATGGATCTAAGCCTGCTAAAACCCCTCGATTCAGGTTTAATATTCTCCTTTAAACAAGCTCTTTATGGAACAAGAGTATTGCAAAGTGGTCTCTGTTAGAACTGATGGCATTTCATTACACTTAAAAGGGTTTTTGTAAGCATGAAGTGGGCCTGGAACTAGGTCTAATGACATTACTTTGTTAATGTGGTACCTTTTTATGCCTTTCTTCAAACGGAGCAGAACAGACCTCCAGGCTACTGTGGCTGTAAGAAAGATCCTGAAAGTGTGGCTGCAGCATGGCTGGTGCAATAATGTTTTCCCAAGGGAGTCCAGAGCTGAGGACTGTCCTTCCTCTCAGTGCAGGCTTTGATGGGTTGCTATAACACCCTTCCCTGTCTGTTTCCCAAATGTAGGGGGGGAGGTAATTAACACAGAGCACTGACTTTCTGGTTCTTTCATGCTTCAAAAAGGAGTCTGCTTGGGGGAATGAATTCTTGTCAGATATCTGGAGCCTGGAGGAGGCACAGTGGCAGGGGAGGATACCCAGGGTGCATTCAGCAGCAGCTGGTACTGCTGGAGCTGGAACATCCCAGACAGCTCCAAGGAATGGAATTGGACTGAAATAGCTTGGGATCATCTGTCCCACAGTTTCCCTTAGACATCCATTAGGCTTGAAGCTGATCTACTGAGATTAGCCAAGGCAACTCTACCTTGATGAGAGGACAAATATGGTGATTTTCTGGTACTATAGGGGTCACATCCAAGCCAAATTAATGTTATTTTAAGGATGGAGGTGTTTGCTTTCTGATAGAGTGGCTTTTAGGGGTAATCTCATTTATCCATTTAACGTACCTCTATCCATATGGCAGTCTGGGGAATCAATGTTTTTTTTAAGTGGCTTTTCTGACTAGAGATTGCAATGACCTCTCTGGGATTGTGGTATCCTTGCTCAGTTTATATTTTGGAAAACATTTGGCAGTATGGGGATTTCAGTCAGGGGAGATATCCTCCCTTGTCCTTGTACCTGGGGCACAGGTTAAGGACTCTGGAATAGCAGCAGTGACCTTATTTATTTAGTTGGTGCTCTGGAGTAAGGAGTAACTAATGCAAACGTTACTGTATTAAAAAAAAAAGCAAACCCTAATACATGTTATTTTGGCCACTCACAGCTTTAGCAAAACCGTCTTATGGTACTGAAGCTTCATATGCTTTGTCTCAGTAGCTTTTGTTTTTGTGTGACAAAATTGAGACTTTATGCTGATGGAACACAAAATTTGAGCACTTTAATAGCAGCTTCCTGTGCCTGAATATAGCTTTGTTTTTAAAGCCCACAAATTAGTATGCTTGTGCATGCTTAGTGACATTAATTACTTTGCTTTAAAAGATCAGTTTGCTGTAAAAATGGTCTCTCAGGTGTGTGATAGTACCAATTTCTGCATTGGTCCCAGGTGCTGAGCAGTCTGCACTGGTGCCTGTGGTGTTGAATTGAAACCTCAATTTCTAACCTTTGGTTTCAATATCACAAAATGAGCATTGGAAAGAGGTAGCCAGGCTATGAAATAGGGGACTTGGGATTGCTAGAAGTGACAGGATACCTCTTGGAGGCCAGGGAGTAGAACAAAAGAGTGAGAAAGATTTTAAGGAAATGTAAGTGAAGAGAAACAGCTGCTGTTGGCATCTCTCCTTCCTCACATCAATCAAGGCCCCCAAAACTGAGAATAATGTATGTCTTGCAATTAAATATATGACCATGGAAAGATATGAGTAAAGCTTACAGACACAGAAATAGAAACAGCACCGTGTTGGGTAGAAGTAGAAAGGCTTTGGTATATTCAGGGAGAAAAATCTGTGTGTGTGTGTGTGTGTGTGTATATATATATATATCTGTATTTATAGTTCCATGAGAGGGACTGAGTCATCTACTCTGTGGAAATTGCAACTCCGGTGGTCACAGATCTCGTTACCAAGTCAAGGCTGAGGCCTTTAGGATTATACAGCAATGGTAGAGTGTGTGTGTATGGAAAGGGGAGAGGAGCAGTTGGCTGCAGACCTCTAGTTGTAACTATTGGCACAGTTAAAGGCAAATACAGTAGATGCCACCCCCTCTTCTTATTTGAAGCAGTAGATAGAGCATGTACCTGCCAATATCTGGTAGGGACCAGCTGTGCGTGAGTTACTGTTGTCAGCTTTACCACAGCCAGGTTGCAGGAGTAACTACTTGAAATGTGTGTGTGGTTTTTAAAATGTAACTGGGAGTGAGGAAACCCTCATCTGTCCCAAACCAATCTTCTGGTGAGTGCCTCCTAGTTCTAGTGTGTCTTGTTAAACACTAGTCTTGCAGTTGCCTTGCTCATAACCCTTATGGTGAGGCAGCTGCTCCATTCCTTTAATCAGTTTAGATCCCCATCTGCATGCATTCCCTAACTCCAGCTCATCCTCTTGGGATGCAGGGAACAGCTACACACACCATCAGGATTTGAGTGTAGCAAGGCTTTGTGCAGTAGCAGAACTGCTAAATACTCATTCTTTACTCTTCCCCTCCTGCTCTACCCTCAACACCAAGCAAAGCTTCCAAGCATGTTTCAGAAGCAATTTATTTTGTAATTCCATTTGTTAGCTATGAATGTTCTCCAAGGTCACAGGTTTTAGCATTAAAATAAAGCAATTGATTTGTAGTCTCACAGATTGGGAATAAAGATAAGCAGCAGAGAAACCAGAACCCTTGAGGATGTGTTTACTTTCTAGCAGCTCTTAGTGATATTTCCATGGGATGTTGGTCATCAACTTCTTAGGAAAAAGCAAACAGTGATTTGGGAAAGAGAGATGTCTTTGATTTTTCCTAGAAGAAA
This sequence comes from Neodrepanis coruscans, assembly GCA_013400695.1. Classification (NCBI taxonomy): domain Eukaryota; kingdom Metazoa; phylum Chordata; class Aves; order Passeriformes; family Philepittidae; genus Neodrepanis; species Neodrepanis coruscans. The sequence goes on along the minus strand of VYZS01059143.1, from coordinate 16,586 downwards.
ACAGTCAGATCCTTTCAATTTCATTTCTTTAAGTAATTCTGCTGCATGTTTATGAAGCTCTTTCAAATATCCACGAGTTCTTGTGTCCCCAAAAGATTCTTTATAGAAATTCAGCTAGTCTTTGCTCAGAAATGGAGTTTGACAGTAGATTAAAAAATAAAAAGGAGCAACTGCTAATTGTTTTTAACAAATGCATCTTTGAGGAGCAAAGACCATTGCTGGCCCAAAAGGTAATTTCAATGGATGTTCCTATTATTTCCTATTATTCTGTTGCATGTTATCATTGTGCTAATCATGAATTCACTTGGACTGTAGAAATGTATCACCTGTAAAGCAGAATGTTGTTGTTCTGAGTTGGCCCTGCTGTGTCTTTTGACAAAACATAGAGATGAACTAATGTATAAGCAAGCACTTACACTGACACAAAGCAGCAAGTGACAGCAATACCATCATCAAGCTCGTTAGATGCAAATAAGCCTGGCTAAAAACTAAATGTATTTAAAAGACTTGCAGAAAAAAGCATAATAATAACCATTGCTGTGCAAGTGGGCTGTTTGTCCTAATGCTGATTAGTCCAGGTGGAAGCAGAGCTTTGTAAATATTAGGAATAGTTTCCTATGGTATATAATGCACTAGATTAGCTACTTGGATTGTTCCTATTTTAATTTGTGAATCACTAGCAGAAAGTGAGAACGGTTGCACCAGGACTGCACAGCTGATGGGGGCCAAGGTGCAGGTGTGTGTTGAGTTTATCTTCCTCTCTCACAGCAATGAACATCTGTACCAGCAGTGGCTTCTTTCTGTGTCCTTCTTCTCCCTGCAGTGTCTCTGGGGCTGTTTGAAGGTCACAGGTCTGACAATCTATTCCATTGCTTAATGCTTTTTATTATTTCTTTAATGATGTGTTAACTTTTATGGACATATTGGAATACTCATTTGTTATGTCTCTATTTGAAAAAAAAAATTAATTAATGCTGGAGAAGCAAACCCACCCCAGGTGAGAAAGGTTCTATTCTGTTCTAATAACTTGGCTTTTTACCAGACATTGTAATACATTATTTTTTTTCTTCAGCAGAAGGCTGAGGGTATAAATTGAATACAGGTAGATGAATCACTGCCATCAGTTTAGTTGTGCTTTACCTGAACCCACAGGGCAGCAAGCAGGAGAGGAGACAGCAGTTCAATTAAGATTGTGGCACAAGTAAATCTGTTGCATTGTTACAGAAGCTTTCGATTATAAAATTCTTCCAGAGGAATAGGGTGAGCTGACAAGACAAGACAGGCCTGAATGGTGTTTTCATCCTGTTGGTATAAAAAGTGATTTACACTCATGTAGATCTGGGCAGAGGGGAGAGCAGCCTGGCTGCTTAGGTAACTTCTTTCTCCCGTTTCATTTAAATAGGTGCCTGCATGTTTGCTGAATTTCCCAGCCATAATCATGTTCCTCCATGAATTTTGGAGGCTTGTGATTTTGCAGGCTGGACCTAACACAGTTCTCTAGCAAGCAATTGTGAGTGGGACCATCTCCTGCCACTGCCTGGCAGAAAATTAGGTGCCTGAGTTAAAGGCCCATGTTCCAAGCTGCTTTGTTGAATTATTTTATACCATCAGACTGCATATCAACAATCTTTCCTCTCCGTAGTTTAAAAATAACCTGATGATATCTCCTTTACAAGGACTTGAAAATTCTGTTAGCATTTAAATTTATCTTCCCTTGGAAGCATAGCAGTGCCTTCAACTTCCCAGCTAGATTGAGGAAGAGAAAAATGTTGCTGTTACAGCTATGGGGAAAACCTGAAGAGTCCTTTTACTTCTTGTAACTGGTTTAATGCTTTCTAATTGTAGAAAGGTACCTTAAATACCCGTGCTGTCAGCTTTTTGTATGTAAAATCAGTGTAAATTCAGTTTTACCTGCTCCTGTTAGCAACTTCCTGCCTGACTCATAAGTATTTTGGATTCTTGGGGAAAAAAGGAAGTCATAGGGGCAGCAGAGATTAGACTGAATTACTGAGTGGAAGAGCCCCAAGAGCAACCTCTCAAAGCAGTAGATTGATTGCTTAGTCGAGAGACTTGAGGAGAGCTGGTTACTGATTTTATGAAGCTGGAGACTGAGGGCAAATGCTGCCTCCCAACCCTTTCTGGGAGGTGTCCAGCACATCCACCCTGCCCTGCCTGCAGTACCATGGCCTGCAGGGAGGCAGGAGCTCCTAGGAAGCAGAATTACTTCCCTGACTGCTAGGTGCCTCCCAGATTTCTCTCAAGCCCTTCCAAGCTGCGAAGGTAGCAATGACATTAGCTGTTTATAACCTGCTGCCTGCCTTTCTCTCAGATCTATTTCATGTACAACCTCAGGCTCTTCTCATTTGCAGCTTAACTTTGTTATAAGGTAACTGCTTTTACTTCCAACTTCATTGATACCTATTACAAACTTGCCCTGCAGGTCAAGAAAGAAGGTGCCTCTGTTTCCAAGAGCAACCCTCAGTGGAAGTCAGCGTGCAGTTTTTACAGTACTGAGATGATCTATGTTTCAACCCTCTGTTGTTAGTCGGGGAATTTAGAAGGTTTTTTCCACAAATACTGGTTTGCTCTGCATTAACAATTAAAACTTCACTGAGCTGCTGTACACAGGGCAGATCAGTGGGCAGCCACGCTGTGGCATGTTGGTGGTTTTCAGGGCAACTTGTTGGCTTTGATATTTGGGTACCACACGGTGTAGATGGTGTAACTGAACTGGACAACCTCCAGAGCACCTGAACAAAGATCCTGGCTGAAGGAAACTTGTTGTGCTACCAAAAAATTGGGGATGTGAGTGTTTTAGCAGGGAGTGGGTTAGAAAATGATGCCTCAGAGCAAGAACTCCGTGCTGTTGGTGTGTGTTACAGGTCTGACCGAGGTGTTCTGAATGGGGTATTTGCTCACTGCAAATTGTGATTCTCAACTCAATGAAATGTTTAGGAGGCAAAATACTCTGCTGGTAAGTACTTGTGGTGTTTTACACAGTTCTCAACCTATGTTTTTGTTCCTTAGTATTGAGTTCGACCGAGACTGTGACTACTTTGCCATTGCTGGGGTGACAAAGAAGATTAAAGTCTATGAGTATGGTACAGTCATTCAGGACGCGGTGGATATTCACTACCCTGAGAATGAAATGACCTGTAATTCCAAAATCAGGTAGGCATTGATTTACATTTGAACTCGGAGGGCCTTTTCTTTTTGCTTGTTTATGTGCAGTAAATGCTTGGCTTTCTTTATCCATTGTGATAATGCAGTGGGAAAGCAGGAAAACAGGAGCCAATGGAGATTGGGTGGCACAAACACTGTTACTTGTGTATGCTGAGCTTGTCCAAGGTAATAACAGGCTCACGTATCTGGAGGAGAAAGGAATACAGGGTAGTGAACTGCTATTGTGTTCCTTGCAATTGCTGTTGGATACCCACTCAAAATAATGGATATGCTCCAGGTAAAGTCTTTGCCTGTCTCAGGGTAACCTCTGTACCTTGTTCTTCATAGCAGCCACCAATTCCTCCATGTTCTCTTCTCACCAGGCAGATCTTTTCTGTTCTGCTGAGAGGCTCCTAGTCCTCAGGAAATGTGCCTCATTGGCACCTTCTGCCTAGGAGTTTTGTCGGCTGGGTCTTACATTATCTATGTCTCAGGAAAAGACCTTGCATCATTTTTTGATTCTGTACTTGTATCATCACTGTCAACTCATTTTTTTATCCTTTTAAATGTTTAAACCAATGAAATATATAGACCACCATGTCAGACCATCAATTGAAGGAATCCAACTAAATAACTCAAAAATCCTAATTCAAAAATTCTGTTAAAGCTCAAAAGTAAATAATCCAGGCAATCAAACCCATTCAGTATTATATTATAAAGTCTCCAGCATCTCTGTTGAACTCATTTGTTTTTATTTGGTACTCTACACTAAAAGCAGTAAAGCACCCACAAAAGTGTAAGTAATAAATTTGTATAACAGTCCAGCTTCCATGAAAGCAGTGTTGTGCAACAAGATTAATAATGTTTGCAAGCCTACTTTAGAGCGTAAAAGTCGTGCCTCGTTTTGTAGCTGAGACGTTTCTAAAGATAGATCAGTCATTCCTGTGTCACTCGTGCTCATTATTCCCAGGAATTGCATAACATTATTTTATGAAGGGAAAGATGTAAATGCAGCTGACCCTGGGACTGGGTTTCAAGATGGGTAAAAGCAGCCTGAGAGGGACTTGTATTGATAAGCCATTCTGATTATGGAGCTTGTGTTTTGCCGGGCTGGTGCAACTTTCAGCATTTTTGCCTGAGTCATAGCAGAGTTTGCACTGTTTGGCTTCACTTTTCCAGAGAGAAGAGCAGAATAATAGGAGAACCATCCAGTGGTCAGTCAGTATCTTTTGCCTGAACTAGAAGGGGAAGACCAGTGTGTATTTGGTTTTTCTTTGTCCATCTGAAACAACTTCCAAACTTGCTGCTTCAAATTTGACAGGGATCTACCCCAGAAATCCTTCCAGGTATTAGGGAGCTGTTAGTTCTCCCTTCTCCCACAACTGCTGGTGAGGGGAGCCCCATTAGTGCCTTCACTTGTGTTACTTATGTCAGCCTTGTGCTCCAGACAAGACACTGCTCGCCCTCAAGATTTATTCTGATTCTCAAATTGCATGCATCTATACATTTTATGTATATATGACATTGCTAAATGCATTGTCCTCTTACTCTCTGCCTCAGCAGAGGAGGACAGGGTCCTCTTCTTTCATTTTCTTGCCCTATTTTCTCTCATTCCTTTGAAGAAATACTGTTAGGGGGATTTTTTCCCCCCATCAGCCTCTTCCACATTATATCAGGCTTCCTTTGGCATGTAGACACTTTTGGTTTTGACAAATAAAGTTGGTCTGTCAGTCAAAGGCATCCTTGCTGTATCCATTAGCTGTGCTGCCAGTCACCGGTGCCAGGGCTCGGTGGCGCAGCGTCGAGCAGCATAATAACTCGCTCTTCTGAAGTGGCGTCGCTTGAGGGAGAAGTTATATATGAAGGCTGTAATTTCATTATGGAATATTGCAGTGTGCTGAGAATGTGCCTGTATTATAATAGGAAAAATCTAAACAAGTGGAGCCTGCTCTTTGTAAAAAGCCTCAACTTAAAGCTGTTGATCTTAATTTGGGTGGAGGCGCATCTTCTTCGAGCGGTTTTACTCCGCTTGCGAGTGCCCTTTCTGATATTGAAGACAAACATATTTGTGCTCTGGCATATGGGTGGTATTTCTCTTCCTAGCAGAGACACAGGGGTCTGCCTGCAGATGGGATTTGGTGACGTGTCTCTCCTGGTTAAATTGATCCTGGTTAACCTTGTTCAGAGCAATGATGCCAGAACATAAATCGTTAGAGATGATTTGGTGACTCAGCTTTCGGAGGAGCAGCAGCAGCTCTGATGGGCTTTTGTGAAAGCAGACAGGTGACAGCATTTGTGAGGACTCGTGTCTGGCCAAGAGCGAGTCTGGCCCAGAGCAGCTGCAGGAAGGGAAGCCCATGCCTGGGTCGGGGCTGGTGCCAGCCCAGCCCTGCTCTGCCGTGTGCCAGCTGGGCGCCTCCTGAAAGGTTGAGCTTCGTGCCAGCAGTAATTGATTGTAGGCTTTCCTGGAGCACAGCCCTGGTACCAGCTGTAGCTGAGTCTCTTCCTCTTTTCCAACCCCCTTTTTTACACCCACCTGCTTCTTAAATACATTCTTTTTTCATCATCTGCTAAGCCTTCTCATCCCTATTTTTAAGAACGGAGAGGAAATCGGTGTGTCGGGTTTCTGGTAAATGTGCATCGCGTCCCCCGGGAACAACAGTGGCATAAGCTTCCAGGAAAAACACAAGATGACACATAAATCCTCATAAAAATCCCATTTACAGATTCATAGCTTCAGTACAAGAAACAAATCCTGGCATTGTGTAGGGGCTATAAACAGCACCCTGTGAGCTAATTATGACTTGCTGTGTCCTTAGCTATGGCAGACACTAATCTGTGGCTCCCTCTGTGTGGGAAATGGGAAGGGACGAAGGGGAAGGGCCAGCAGCAAGCCACAGCTCTGCTCTAATTTATTCAAGAGGCAGATTTGTTGTTTTGCTATAGGTCACAGGGGGGAGAAAAATAAGGAGATCTAGCATTCAGGTAAAAAATTGGCTTTAGGCCTCGTTAATCTCCAATAGGTGATGTGTGAGCGTGGTTGGGTAAACATGCTTTTGAAATCCATGTTTAGTATTCTGTGTGCTCACCACTGTGTGTTTGCAGCATCTGTACTTCGGTGATAGATGTTACCACAAACCTCCAAAATCGGCTGCATCTGTTTAGTCAACTGCAGTAAAAGCAAAGCGTCAGTAGCCTTTCATTTTTAGGAGGCTGCTAATAATTTACTGTTTCCATTTTTCGGTGTCAATAAATCAAGTGTGTGATTGCTCTATGCTAATAGCAGTTCATGGGCATATTGCTGTCAGCTTTGAAAATGGCAGCCAGTTCTCACTGTTAAGTTTAAATTAAGCAAAGACTTGTCAGATGGTGTTTTTCGTTGTAGAGTCTCTATTTGGAGAGGTAGGAGCTGAACATCTTGGTTGTGTTGGATGCCTGTACTTGCAATGTGGAGAATGTTTGACATTAAACAGGTTATAAGGAAATACACCTTCAACTTTCATTAATTCCAGTTTTTAGAATAACTGCTTCATTTTGCAAGAAAATGAAGGGTTTTTTTTAAAAGTAGTTGTCTCTTAACCTCTAGGAGGGTTTTCTTTGAATTGATTAGAAAAAAAGGGCTTTCTTTTAAAACACTTGTAACAGTAATGTCATTCCATGTGTCTCTGAAGTATTTGTTTAGTGTTGTTATTCAAGTGGATGTTTTTGCAGTAATAGATCATGGCCTTAAAAACACTTAAGTCCTAAAACTACTGGTCACCGTTTAACTCATGGTAATAGACTGACTCTGAAGCACTTGGTGCTGAGGAGGTCAGACCACAGCAGTTTGTGCCTTATCAAAAGCTTTAACTTCATTTAACTCTCATCGCCAGAGGGGTGGTTGACACCAGGTAGTTTGATCCTGGATTTGAGACATTTCAGCCATAAAAATACTGGCTCATGAAATAAACATCAGCATAACTGACAGTGTTAACTGAGCTGGCCCACTTGTGTCTCCAAATGAAATGAAGGATGCACATAAATCTTTATGGGGTCAGGTTTTCTGTGTGGCTGGATCAGATGCTGAGGGTAGGAGAGTATTTCAGGGGTTGGTGATTAGCTTTCAACTGGAGTTTCCCCAGCTTAATCCCCTAGGAAGGAAAGCTATCACAACTTCTGATAAGATAAACCTCTGGGGTGTAACTATCACCCTGTTTCTCGATTAAAGAACAAAGCAAAAACGGAAAAAATAAAGCTGCTATATTTAAAATAGAAGATGGCATTGCACAACGCCTTTTAATCCAGCACTGAATTATACATTCTCTCAGCCCTAGGTAGTTATTTTTATTTCATATCTCAGAGCCTCCACACTTCAATTTCTCCCTGGATGTGTCTGCAGGCCATCTGAAGATTGTCTACAAAAGGTTATTTTTATGAACTTCTGAGGATTTGATGGTTAACCTGTTTGAGGACTGTGTAAACTGCATTTTTAGTTCATCCCACCTTTGCCCTTTCCTTTCCCCTTCTCCATCTAACTCCCCTCATGCCTTTTTTTGAGTCTGTTATTCAATTTGTTACCCATGATAACATCTTAAGGGAACCCAAAAAAAAGATGTCTTTGAAGTTTCAACAAAATTGCTTGTGTTGGGCATGGAAGAAAGATCGGTGCTTCCCTTGAGGGGACCATGGCAGCAAGTTCTCAACCCTTGGTAGGTCCTGGGAAGCCACATGGAAGAGAAACATGGTAATGTCCCAGCTCTAAGACAGCCTTCTTCCAGGTGTGTATTGTCACAGAGGATACAACCTAAGGACTTTTTAGGGGTACAGATAGTGATAGGACAAGGGGCAATGGTTTTAAGCTAAAAGGTGAGAGATTTGGATTAATTGTTAGGAATTTTACTCTCAGAGGGTGGTGAGGCCCTGGCACAGGTTGCCCAGAGAAGCTGTGGCTGCCCCATCCCTGGAAGTGTCCAAGGCCAGGTTGGAGCAACCTGGGATAGTGGAAAGTGTCCCTGCCTGTGGCATGGGGCTGGAACAAGATGATCTTTTAAGGACACCCCCCAACCCAAACCATTCTGATCTTTATGAAAGTACAGTAAGCCCTTGGTAAAGAACATCTTTTACCTGGAGGGATCTCCTCTTCCTCTGATCTGGCCCTAAATTGTGCTCTACAAAGGTTACTTTGGAGAATTTAAGTTAGAAGTTCAAGTATTGCAATGTTAAAGAGAAAGCTCTAGTTTTAGACTTTGTAAAGAGAGTTGGGTGGTGATGAGGGGAGAATTAAGGCAGAGGGCTGGAACAGAGTTGATTTTGTCTTACTATGATCCCTTAATCATATTACTTAAAAATGAAAGATTTATGGTGTGTGTGACTTAAAAGGTGTTAATTGAACCACTTAATGGCTGCAAATCCCTAAACATTTTTCACCTGTCAGTTCCTGTTTTCCCCTCTCAGTCTATCTATGAATTCTTTCCAAATGGATGTTAACTCCTTGTTAACACCCTCAGGCTACAGTGGGATTTTTGCTGTGCCGAACTTAATGGACGTGTTTTTGGGCACAGAAACCCTTCATTTTTCTCCATCTGTATCAGCTGAGCCAATAAAGTATTACCTGTCCCTACAAACCTGACACTTATTAAATCTATCACACCTTGAGCAGAACCATTAAACTCTATCCTTTATATCTTTCTACCTACTCAGTAATTCCTAATTTTCATTGTCTGGGGTGATTTCTTTTTTGACAAGATGTGGTTATACTATTATCCTCTTCATACTTCAGCTTGCAATACCCACCTCTCCTCTGCCAGTCACATTTGGACCTTGTGCTCCAGTAGCACAGGGCATTCATCCTCTGATCATTCAAGGTGTCACCAGCACATCAGCCTTTCTCTAGGACCCTCTCCAGTTGCTGAAGCTGCTTGATGTACTCTCAAAGCCATCCAGAATGCCTTCTAATATCTGGCTCTGGGCTGTATTCTTCCTGTTTCTGTGTGATGGCTGCACTTACTTCATTTTTTCATTTTTTTCATTCCATTTTTTCCTCACTTTTTCATTTATTTCATTCATTTCAGGTTATTTCGTTTTTTTCCTCGAGCCCCTTAAAGCCCTGACTTGAGGGGAGATAAGCTGGTAGGGAGCAGGTTTGAACTGATAAAGGCCTAGTGCAGTGTCTACCCTCCTGCCATTAGCTGGAGTCTGCTCCCAGCCCAGAGCTCACTGTGCTGTAGCTTTAGGGCTCTGAACTGTTTTTGCTTCTGTCAGGGACTGCTCCACCTGGAAACACAGCTCCAGATGTCACACATGGTTATGTCTGGACTGCTGCAACGTTCCCCTCACAGCTCTGGTGGGCAGTGCCTGCCAACTTCACTTGGCCCTCTGGGAGCCACTTAAGCCTCTCAGAATGAGCCTTCTAGTAAATCATGGGCTGTCAAGACCTGCTTTTCTGTGTGGGCACCTAACGGGCGTAGAGTTGGAGTCATGTCAGCCCCTTGATGATACATTTGGGGACAGCCCTTGTGCCTGCAAGGGCTGGGCACATTTTCTCATTAATGATGCATGATGGAAGAGGTGTCACCTCAGCCATCCTCTTAGCAGCTGGTGGTTAAAGATGATGATTTATATTGGGTAAATAAAATTTTAAGTTTAATGAATGTAAAGTTGTTTTAAAACCAAGAAATGCTGTTAAGTGTGACCACAAGCAGGAGCAATACCAATCCTGCTTGCTGTTGTTTAAATTGGAAAAGAAATGTTTATATTTAACTACCTTGAGAAAGGAAAAATAATTTCCTCCTTCTGTGTGTAAATTATGAAGGAAAAGAGGATGCAAGTGTATAGTGGAACCAAGAATTTGCCAAGGTATAATACTCCTAAATCAGTATCCATGTCCCTACATCATATTTCAGTGTGTAGCTGCACTGATCAAAGCAGTACTAAGTTGGAGAGTCACGGACTTTTAGTTTATATTGTTGGGTAAAACTTGGCCCCAAGGGTGCTCTAATCTAGTTTTCTGTGTCGGAGCTGTTTGAGGATGGGCACAAATGGGATCTGCCTCTGCTCTGTGCACCACAGTTGATAGCAACTGGCTCACTTCTTTGCCAGATGGTCCAAAAATTGGTGAACAAGTATTACAAATCTTCTTACCTCTGTCACATTTTTTGGGAGTCAGAGTGGAGGCACAGTGCCAGAACGCTACCAGTGTGACTTGGCGGTGTCACTGCTCTTGTTTTCTCAGCTGATGGGTAGAGTTTGTCAGTGGAGTTATCATTTAGTTTTGCACAGCCACATAATTCAGTTTAAAATATAAACCTGTGGTATATTTTGCAGTTCTTAATCAGAAACGTTTTCTAAAATACTCATGGCAAATAAACAACTGTTTCCTTCTGGGTAGGGGGAGTTTGTTTCAGTGTTTACAGAAAGCTGGAAGTAGATTCTTGAAGTTAAACTTAGGTGCAAATAGGACACTAGAGATGTGCTGAGGGAGAGGTTTATTTGCTGTCCATGTAGCTGTGTTTGACATATGTAGCTGCTGTTAGGTAAGTAGTTATCTTTATAGCAATAATAATAGTAGTTTATGGTAATAACAGTGGTAGCTATTGGTAAGAGGTTAAGAAGTCAAACCTTGAGCTCTCTGAGAATTGGTGTGGAATTCAAATAGGAAAACAATAACATGTTAGAGATAATGCATTTTTAAGAAGTCCTAAACCCTAGCACTTCCTATTGAGGGAGCAATGTCTCTTTAGCCAATAAAGCTTATCTTTAAGTTTGGGGAGGAAGGTTTGTTTTATTTCTGTTGGGGACTGTTTTTTCCTATCCTGTGTGTTTTAGTGGGGTGCCTTAATCAAGCACTCTATGTTTTGCAAAGTTACTTATTGTCTGATGTATTGCAAGAATGATTTTTGGGGTTTAAGTTACGTTTTACTGTGAGACTGATCAGGGCTCTCTTTCTTTTTAAGCTGTATCAGCTGGAGTAGTTACCACAAGAACCTGCTTGCCAGCAGTGACTATGAAGGCACTGTCATCCTTTGGGATGGATTCACGGGACAAAGATCCAAGGTCTACCAGGTAATAAACTATCAGTGACCAATGCTTCCCACACCCTGCAGTGCATCAGGGAGAGCACTCAGAGGTTCTGCTCCTAATGCAGCAATAGGCTTTTCCATTTGGTAAATGGATGCTTTTCCCATTTGGTAAATGCCTCATCCACACAGCTTTATGGAGCTGTACTCCTCCGAGGGAGGCAGGTCTGTCTTCCTGTCACAGGCATGAAGCAGTTGATGTTTTCTTGCTGCTGCTTTTGGTCAGGGAATCTGCACAGGGAGAAATGATTTCCTGGAAGCTGTCTTGCCTTTCTTTAGAAAGCTGTGCCTCTCCCTACCTGTTCCACTTCAGTCTTTGTCAAAAGCCTTTTGTAAAACCCTGCAGTGATTGCTGATGCAAGTGCTCCTAAAGCAGAAGTGCAAAATGCAGACTTAAGTGATGAGGCTGGGAGGAGGGAGCACAGGCAGAGCCCTTCCTTCCCCACACAAGCAGGCTGAGCTCCACAGACACACCTGCCTCAGGAGAAGTTTCTGGCATTTTGTCTCCATGGAACTTGCACACTGTGCTCCTGAGAGGCTTGTGATCAGAACAAGAAGATGGGAAGAGGGCTGTTGCATTTGAGGAGAGGCTGGAAGTGCTGCAGGTTGTTGCTGCAGGTAGCACAGTGCAATGAAAACCATCAGTGATAACCAGTGAACGGCAAACTGGACTTTAGTTCGCTCTCCTTGGAATAAACATAAGTTTTAGTCCCTATTTGCCTCTGTTTACTTTTTCATTGTGTTTTAGCCATTTTATAATGCTGTTTGCACTAGTCCTTTGCATATCTCAATAAAAAAAGAAATTATACTGGACAAAATAAATCTTGTCTGTTTTCCTCTCAAATACATTTTGCATTTCTTTATGAGGCTGAATAATGAGCCTAGAGAGGACCAGTTGTTGCTTACATTAAAATAAACTCATTTTACTTCCTATCAGACTGCTTGAATTTTTTATTTGGATTTGCATAAAGGTTGCACACTGACATTTATTTTGCATGTGTTGAAACCCTTTAGTAACTTCATCCTGGTGAGCTTTTCGTCTTGCAAGCCCCTGTGAAGGCTTTAAACAAAGGGTTTGACTGAATTTCAGGTTTTATTCAATGCAGTGTTCTGCTTCCACATGGGATGTGTCAGCATAGCAATTACAACTCTTCTGTGTTTTGGGGAAAAGTGTGCAGTTTTAAGAATATTGGTTTGAGTGGAAAAACAGAGGATTAGACA
>VYZS01059136.1:27131-37544 GCA_013400695.1 Neodrepanis coruscans | reverse complement strand
ACATTTAAATTAGACTGAAAACTGTATCTGAGGAAACAATAGTGAAATATATAAGCTAGGAAAGGGACATGCAGTGATCTCTGGCCCTTAGAGAGGAACATCCAAGATGTTGCTAGTTCAGCTCTGATTGGCACCATCTCCTTCTCCTTCTCCTTTCATACACAGGCTCATGAATGATGTTGAGGTTATTAATCGGCATCAAGTCTTCTGAGCGCCTGCTGCTCTGGAATGCCACTGATGAGCAGATGGGATTTTTGGCAAGAAGCAACCTGGCACGAAAATGAACAGAGGAGGAGAGCACTAGAGGGGAGGGGGAACTGCCTGAAGTTCCTCATTTAAAAGAAAGGAGGAAAAGAGATTTATCTTCTCTACTGACACCACATTCCCATCTACAGTGGTACAAGGAACTATCAGAAGCCACCTGTGCATTATCAACACAAGCAAATTTCCCTGCTTAAGAGCCTGGTTTATCTATATTTGTGTAGACATCTCTAACTTAATTTGTGTAATGCTAGCACCTACCTACAGTTGTTCAATACAGGTTAACTAAAAAATGTTGATTCAGCTTCCTGGATAGGCTGTGCAGCTCACACTGATGTCCAGGCAGATGCCATGCTAAGAAGAACCTATCTGGCTATTTCAAACTAGTGTGACCACATCTGTCTGAACTGCAACAGTGTCAGTCCAGAAGAAATGCCTGACCCAAAGTGTTTTGAAGCCTATTGCTCATTGCCCTTCCATGTATCCTTTCGCTCAGCAGATAAAAGACAGGCTTTTCCCTGACACTCATGAAATTCACATACAGGAGGTGTGGGCTTATAAATTCATCAGTCATGAAATGGCCAAAATATCTGAAGAAGTTTTTCCTCATTAGGAATTAGAGGGGTTAAGTGTCACTGTAAGTGAAAAGAAGATACAGTTCTTACAGGTCAATGAATACTCAGTTTTAAGTCTTTAAATCTCACTGGTGGTAGTGAAAGCTGAGGAGATGCACTCCAGGTGAAGTCTGGCCCTTTGGAGTGCTACAATGCTGAAAATCACTGTTACACATCCTGGATTCAAGTATGAATATAACAGTTGAAACAGCAACAAAGACTATATATCCCTGTCATATTTCTTCTTTTTTAAGAAATCTCACATCTTGTTGCCCTTACTAAATTAAAAATGCACAGTAGAACAGAGAGTAATTCTGTCAAGAAAGCAGTGTATGTGCAGCCTAAGAGAAGAGCACCTGCTCAGGGATCATTAGTGAATGGAGATTGAGATACTTCACTATCCCACGCTCTCACTTCGCACGCACTTTGAAGAGGCATGTGGTGCACTTCTTGGTGATGCACATGGCACAGTGATGCTTCTTTCTGTAGTTCATGCCATACAAAGCTCACAAAAGAGGTTACAAATACTAACAAACAAAGCCCTCTCTCTGTAACACCAGGTTATTTTCTCTCTCGATCTTATCATAAGTCTCACGATTTTACTTAACTCTATTTTATGGGAAGCCCTAATTCTCAGAAGTTAACTGATATGCAAGATCCACAGCTATATAATTGGGCAGGAGTTGGCAAGAATCAAGTCTTGTGATTCAAAAATCTGAAGGTAATTGAAAAACATTTTCTACTTAAGGGGAAAAAAAAAAAAGTCTTGCTTCTTGAGTAAATTCTCTTATTGCATGACTGGCTTCTGATTTCTAATTCTTGGGCTGGTAAATTGGAACATTTCTCCATTAATGGGCAAGTACTCTTATCCCTAGCTGGCAGATAAGAAAATTACAAGGCAGTACTAAACCTGGCTAAAATATAAATGAGTATTTAACACAGCTAAATTCCAGTTCCATACTGCAATGTTGAACTGTGCCTGCACAAAGGCAAATGATGCATTTAAGGATAAAGCATGGGTAAAGTAAGAATTAAAATCCAACTGTCTTACTCTCAATCCAGTGTTTCAGCATACAAGCATATATTCATATCTGAACTCAAAAAAAAATCTTATTTTTAAATAAAAATCTGTTAGCCCACCTTCAGAGATATTTGAGGCAAGGAAAACCTGGTGAAAAACATTGGAGTCTCTCATATCTAATTAGCGACCTAAAGAAGAAAAGGAGTACATTTTTAAAGGACTTTGAAGATATTGCCTCCTTTTCACATTGCAATCACCTACAAATCGTTTCCTAGCCTAAGAAGCAGCGAGTACAACAGCAACACTTACAGACCTACATGCTGCAAACCACTTCAAAAGACAGGAGCAGACCACAACAGGATTAGGGAGCTAAGGAGTTAAGCAGATTTAATTCCCATTCATTACATATCCTTAAAAAGTCATTATAGAACCATCTCTAGCATAGCTGGGACCCAGAGACCTTTTGTTCAGCTTGCAGGGTGCCACAGGAGATGGAGCCCACATGATGTTGTTGAGTCCCCGCTGAACAAGATGACATGAGCTGTCTCATGCAGTGAGGAGGAATGAACATCATTCCCAGTGAGTAGATGGCTACTGATTCTCATGGACAATACCTTGCTGTACAAAGAAAACAAGGATCATACACTCTCCTCTGACTTATCCTGCTCTCTGTCTCTGTCCTACTTCCCCCTGGATGCAACTGAAAGATGGAAACCTGGAGGAATTACATCACCTGAACATGAAGAAAGAGCAGAAGAAAAATTAAGCAAATGCAAAAAATAAACAACCTCTCCCTAAAAAAGCTTCAAAAACAAAGAAGCCTTTGCAGGCAATTTAATTTCAACACCTATCTTAAGGGAATAAAAGTACTGGATGGTGCTAAGGTCCATAAAGTAGATTATAAACAGTTACATAAGAGTAACACCATATATTGTAACACACAATTTTATAGAGGCCTTCAAACGAAAATAAAAACACTGGGTAGTTGAGGTTCTCTTATGTGTCTGCAAAAAGTCAGGAAAGAAGAGACTGTATCAAAACTTGGTAAACTGCAGAGGAGAAAGAAAGCACATGAGAGAAAGAGCTATTTTGTTTTAAAATATCATTTTATTTATTTCAAAAATAATTTGGTGGGTTGCCTCAAATTATTTCCTTATTAAACAAGTAAGTCAGGCTTCTGTGAGCTCTCTTCAAGGCACAGCTGTTAAGTAACAGAAAACACTCCCTTGAATGATTAGAAATCAAGGCAGGAAATAGGGAGAGTTTTTAAGAACAAAGTACTCTACACAAATTAGTCACTAGCCATCTCTTAGATGTTTTCTGCTTTGTTTTTAACCCTGGGGAAGAGAAGGGGTGAAAGAGATATAGAAAATAGAAACAAAATTAGAATAATGTTTTGCCCTTCCTTGCGTCTGTCAGGATGATACTGAAAGCTTTTCTTGGAAAGTGAAGGTCAGAAGAGACAGCTATAAGATATGGGTGTGTGAGCCCAGGAAGCCCAGAGGTTCTTCAGACTTCCCATGACGGAGGAGCTTGACCTCATGTATCCTGCATTGATCTGCTGGCTTTTCCACACATAAAAATTGATCAGACTGAAACTATGCAAGCTCACCCCTGAGTATTCTGCCTCTAAGCCACTTCTGTTTGCTCCCAGACTGACAGACGATGGGAGCAAACCTGTCAGAGCAACAACATGGACACCACGGCAGAGCTTGCTGCGCAGGACTCTCTGTAGTTTGTTGCTTTAGCGCCTTTTGAACAGAATGTTCACAGATCCCACCTCCTCACAAACCAGAGCTGAGTTTACAGCAGTTAAAGAGGACCTTCATGGTCTGTAAAAAAATTCATGTGTGAGCACAGAGTACCCCTTCCCAATAACCTATAGCTTCCTGGGATATCACCTCTATCATCAACATTCTACAGATCAGCCACACATAACTTCACAAAGTCCCCGAGGACAGAGCTCTGGCCTGCCTGATGTCAGAAGCACACTGAGCCAAAGCAGCTTTCCCTGAGTGAGACCTACGAACTCACAGACAAGCGTTTCAGCCTCTCTACAATAGTTATGGGCTCATACTGGCACTTCATTACAAATGCATTACTGGCTGTAAAATGGAGAGAGTCTGAGACAAGCAAACCGCTTTATCACCCTGTGCTGCAGGACCTCCCCACCACCAAGAGCATCAGAGGGAATTCCAAAGGCTGCCGAGGACACAGTAGGATGGAGAAGCAAACAACACTGTCCCTCATTCCTTCTCGGACTCCGGCTACTCCCCTGGTTAGATCAGCCATGCTCACCGCGATGTGACAGCAGGAGGGTCCCGCTCCCACAGCGCTCTGGGACACGCACTGGTTCACAGGGTGGCTTTGTCTCCTGCGTGAAATCCCCAGCTGGACACTGCCAAGAGCTCACACGCCGAAGCCGAGGTCCTTTCTGGTAACTCTGTAAAGTGCCACATATGACTACAATACAGTACTGGCATAACAGTGGTACTGACACAACAGTGGTACTGACACTGGATGTCTGAGAAAAGACCAGAATCATCCAAGCAGTTTAGCCTGTCTCCTGTTTGTCGTGGTGCTTTCTCTCCGATGCAGTTTCATTACCCGCAAATCCTGGTACTGCTGAGCTCTCCAGTAGCATGGGGAGCATTTTGCAAAACTTGTCTTTCAGAACCTTTGAGAAACAAGTAGCAAGATATAGGAAAAGAGCATTATTTTCTAGTTAACCCCCACCTGCCTCTAAATGTAGTGAAGGAATCAAAATACAGGGCGCTGAATATGGCCAACTGGAACATGCAAACCAGGTTAATGAGGGGACAGAAATCATCCATATATGTAAGGAATAATATCTGTCCTTCAACTGAACAATTTCATAAACTGAATCATTTTCTAAGAAATAAGTTTATCATTCCACTTTCCACAACGGAAAACAAAGTCTTTCATGTTTTCTCTCCATCTGTGGCTTTTGTGTGTCTGTATGGACCACATTCCTGTCTACTATAAAATCCTCTGACTACAAAACAGAAGGCTGCAGCAGAAATACAACTAGCAGTGAGTGTCAGTTCCCTCATTTCCTCCTGTTTCTTTCTCTCTCTGAGTCAAGCTCTTGCTCTCTGCTTCCACACATGCACATAGCATCATGCAGCATGGCACAGCTCCCTTTCATACAAAAGCAACATTTTGTTAAAGCAGCCTAAATTCTAAGTTAATTCCTAGTCCTACTCTCTTTTCCTAAAGCATGTAGCTTTCATGTAGTTTTCTCTAGGCAGTTCCAAAACAACAACACTTCCTAACTGTACAGTATGGCTGACAAGAGACAGGCAGACATAGGTCATATTCAGACAAATTCCAGCAAAGGCTCAGTCTCTGCAAAGAAACATTGGAGTACCTTTTACTAACACTGCTGTTTGCATTAAGCTATAGGGTCACAACCTCAAATAACAGGAAAGATTTACCAAGGAGGCAAAATACAAGACCAGCAGCCTAGATGAGCTCTAAATTCCCACTGTTTTACTTTGGGTTCTGGTTTTGAAGCTTTCATTCTCCTTTTTTAACTAACTTCATAGCTGTACAACTAAGATTCCCTTTCTTTAATTCTAACTATCCAGCTCAGTATTCCCAAATGCACTTATATATAAAGAAGTAACTATGCAATGACAAATCCATCCTTTTGTTTTTCATGTAATTTCATTTTTCACAAATCCCAGTCCTTGATATCATATGAAAGATAAATCATCACCTCCTAGGAGTCCATATGAACAGAGCCAAGAAGCTTATTCACTTGAGACCTTGTTTATCTCCAGTTCTGATGATTAACATGATGAGCAATGCATAGGGAGGAGGGGCTGATGCAATCAGAGATAAAACCAATATTCATTAGGTGACAGTAATGACCCTCACACCCTCACTCCTTCAACACAAGCTGACAGATGCTGTGGGTCAAACTGTTCCTTTCCTCACGTCTTTTATTTCAAATTAGATAATGCTGGTGGAAAAGAACTGTGCTGGCACCTTAAAGATAGAAGTCCCCCATCTCTGTATCACAGGTAACGGGAAAGCAACAGCAATGATCAAACATCTTAAAAACATGACCAAAGGGATCAGAGTTTGAGGGGAATTCAGGCTCTTTAGTCTCCAGGAAGCTGAAAGGAAATACAGCAGTCTTCAGACATGTGAAAGGTAACTGCAGAAAGGCAAGCAGTAAGCAGTTCTCCTTGGTCACAGGGAACAGGTCAAGAAACAAGTTTGAATTGATTGTGGTGAGCAAGACACAGGTTAGAACTTAGGGAACCGTCTTCACTGGGGGCTCAGCATGGGAACAAAGAGACTAGGCTGATGGCAGAGCTTCCAGGGCAGAAAATAAACATGCAAACATCTGGCAGAACAGGTATGAGTGGGGCTGGTTTGACCTCCATGCAAGGCGATGTCCTGCCTGAAGAGCAGAGATGTGATCTAAGCCTTTTTCCTGTGACTCTCAGTGTTGCACTGCCAATGTGCTTGTACCCTCAACTGGAGATGCCAACACCAAAGTTTATAGGCTATCTCCCTGTTCCTACCGTTCAGTGGATGGTCATGCTGCTCAAAGTGCCGGCAGAAATGTTAGACAGTGGAATTTGCACTTTAGTGTTGCTGGCATCAGTCTATTTCCAAAAGAACTGAGATCAACTAATACACAATATTTAAAGACATAATTAAAAAAAGACTGAAACAAACCATAAGGGAAACGAATCATTTCCAAATAACAGCTCATGATGCAAATGGGGAGTATTAAAGAACACCTGGACTCCAGGGGCATTCAGTCCACAATTTGGCCCAACAACATTACTGTGCACAGCTGAGAGAGAAACTTGCCAAGAACTTCTCTGAATATGTCTATAACCTTATCATAATCCTGGCTGCTCCAGATAGCTTTGAAGTGCATGTGATGGTTACGGACCATAGTCCTTTTGGTTATGTCCCTTGTGCCTAAAATACTAGCAAAGACTTGCCGGCCCCTGCACTTTACAGAAATAGTTGGAGAGATTCAGCAGTGGAAAACCTGGGTACACCTACCCATGCATTGTAGAGTGCATAATGGACAGAAAAACAAAGAGAACACCAAAAAAACAATTTGTTAGAGCTCCCATTTGATTTCAGAAAAGCTACATGGGTCTCAAAATGGAAAAAATGCCTCTTTTCACCAGTGTTACCATAATCCCTGCTGTGATTGCTTCTGTGACTCAGTGCTCCTGGAAGCAGAGATGTAGGAATAATCTCTGTGATCTCCGGTCCAAATTCCTCTGGCTCCCAGACAACATGTTCTGCCTTCTGACCACAATGTGTTGGGAGAAGCAGGAGGAAAACAGAAAGATGCTGGTGTCAGTGAAAATGGTCTCCTTGCTGAGAATGATGAAAACTAAAGAAGATAACATTGACACATCATGACTACGGTGATGATTGTATTGCCTGGAGTTACACAGACGAAGGAATAAATCAGTTTTCTGTCACTGAGAGGTATGACAAAAGGAGTTTGTAAAGCACATCTAAGTAGTATTCAATTTTCCATTTTGACCATTTCTCCTCTTCCAAGTTCCTCCAAGTCTAAAGTTGTCTGAGAGCAAAGACAAGTGGTACCCTCCACTCAGGGCTGACAAAACTAATTTGCTTTACTTGCTCCCAAATCCCAGATTCATCCGCTACATCTTAAAAGGCAGTTACTAAACCACTGGTTTAACGAAGACATTATTGCAGAGTCTTGGCCATGGTGGTGCAAATTAGCATAACGGCATCACACCCTGTGGGGGCATTAAAACAACTTTTTTATCATTCCAGTTTAGGTCTTCAGAGACTGAAGCCTCTGACTGTGAAACTGCTCTCAAAAATCTCATTGAAGTTATCATGCTGTATCTTATTAGGACGAACCAAACTCCAAGGACTAAATCTGTGATTTTCCTTAAATGATACCAAAAATATCCAGCATGTCCTAGCTCTCATAAAATATTAACACATATACAGCTACCTTGTTTTTACAGTACTGTAAATACATTCTATCACAAAATTATAATCTGATTAGTTACAATGAGTTGCACAGTGTATAAGACAGTGGTTGGTTCTGTACTTTGTAAACTGCCTAAAATGCAAACTGAATTTATTCTTGTACGTAACTTTAAGAGAGTAAGTTCCAAATCAGCAGTTTTAAGTTGCTGAATAGCTATATATTATGCATACACATTGTCACTGATTTTTTGCAAAGAATAGGAATTCCCTCACCTTCATGTGTGAATATGAGGATTCATGCTACAGAGCGTTCCCTGCTTGCAGAAGGAACCAGCATTGTGGGAATGGCCTAACCACATCACACAAACAGGGAAGGAGTTCCAGGTCCACTTCTAATGACAAAGTCATGGTCCACTTTAATTATCCACAAGTAGACTACTTTGTTTGTGAACACAACAGACAATGGGGCAGAGACAGGAGCCAGCTCTGTTTAGCTCTGAATAGATCCAACCAGTTTACCAGCAGAGGTAACCATGACACAAACACACTGTTCTGCGTCCACACAAGGCTGAATCTGTGTGCACGTTCAGCACCCATTTGTTAAGCACAGAGCTCAATAAAAGGTTTCCTCTGCCCTGTCAGTTGTGTAGACGACGCTTCTTTTCTGTGCAGACCAAGTCTGCTGATGGAGCAGCCAAGAAATATTTGAGCACAGCTCAACCTGCAGGATGATGTAAGCCCTAACTGCCTTCCCAAGACTCACTATGCCCTTTTTAGGCAACTGTTCCAGCCTAGCTATTCTGGAAAGTCCTGTCCAGGGATGGGTTCTTCACCCAGAGTGTGGTTGGGCACTGGAACAGGCTTCCCAGGGAAGTGGTCATAGCCCCAAACCTGACAGAAATCAAATGTTTGGACAATGCTCTCAGGCACGTGGTGTGACTCTTGGGGATGGTTCTGTGCAGAGCCAGGAGTTGGACTTGGTGATTCTTGTGGGTCCTTTCCAACTTGACATATTCTGGGATTCTGGGATATCTACCAGCAAGCTTCCTATTTTGTTGGGTTTGTGTAGCAATAAGTATTGGATCACCCCTGATTAGCAGGTACTGGGCAGGACAAACAAGCTTGGTCAAAGACACCCAAGCTAGTTCTACAGTTGGTTTGCTTTTGAGAGTAGAAACTGTAATATGGCCTGTTGTTTTCCATACATGGAATTTACATTAAATGAAATATCAGGGAGTTTTCAGTATAGCATCGATACATCAGTACAATTAGTAGAGTATCTTTCAGTACTGTTTCCCTGACTATTTTAGCTGCACCCACCTCAAAACAACTAGTTCTTTCTCAGGCCAGATGAATTCAAAAGAGAATCAGGCCCTTCGATGAAGAGGTTTCTCTTGAAGTCTGGTGCTTGGATCTTGCTGAGTTTAAGTGGTTAAGAATAGCAGTCGTTGCATTTCTAACTCTAGCCTGGGGACTCCCTTTTCACTGCAGCGCTCCACTTCTCAGTGTTAGAGTGAATACTGTTTCTATTCCTGGGTTTTGAGTGACTCTTCCAAAAACACTGAATTCCAGCTCTGACACAACTGTTCAGGGTGGCAAACTCAGGCGTGCAGGTTCTCCAAAGACACGCCACAAACCATGTGTGTCTTGCTGAGCATCAGCTGTTTCCAAAGAGCTGCCCACAGTTTCCCACATAAAAATACTTTGCATGCTCTCTTAAAATTACCTTTTTCCTCAGTAGGCAGTTGCTGCTGTTGTCATGGGGAAATAATGTGCTTTTTAACATCTGGGGGAGTTTGTGCAGGAAGAAAAATTAAAAGGAGGGGTATGCAAGCAACTCCATATAAAAATATGGTTTGCAGTTGTGAAGGAAATTGAGAAGACCTGTAGGGCAGTAGCTGAGAAGGGGTCAATGTTATGAATTGCACCTAGTCCAAGATGAGTAACAAGCCCTGCCGTAGTCCAGCTCAAGTGGGCTACAACAGATGTATCACAAGAGGCTGAATGCCACNTATCAAAAGGAAACATGAGAGGATGCTATGCAAGGCAAGGCTCTTTGAAAGTATGCTGAAAGACTGAGTGTGAAATAAGAAAAGTTTTCAGCTTCCCACTGTGAGACCTCTCTGTCTTGCCCTGTGATGGGGGCTCAGTAGGGACTGACCCAAGCTGGGTAATTTCTACCCTATTGCCTGCACATCTCTCTCCCAGAGCCTGAAAAATGATCTTTATGATAGCTTTGCAAAAATAATGACAAATGAAAAACACTGCAACCCAGACGAAGCAGTGAAATGCTAAATTCCTGTGAAGTGTGGCAGGCAGGGAAGGCAAACAGAGAAGACCACACACAGAGAGTGTTTGGGTGAGAAGATAATAATGTGTGCTTTCTAAGCTGGTAGGTAGGTGATACAAAGTCACTTTAATGCTGCTTTCCCTGCCCTCTCCCTGCCTTGTATTTATGTAACTGAAATATACTGTTTTCCTGTTTTGACTTTGCCAAATAAACCATGAGCAGTTCCAGTTTCCATGTGCATCCTGCAG
>VYZS01059136.1:12605-26124 GCA_013400695.1 Neodrepanis coruscans | reverse complement strand
TAGACAAAGGGCTTTTCTAACTACATGGAGAATTCTACATGAATTTTCCCTTTGCAGTATAGCCAATTTCAAGATTAATATCTTCAGGATTAATATCATGGGGGTAGTAGTTTTGCAGGAGGCATCACAATTGGAAACAAAGTTATTTCTCATGGCACAGGAAAACCACTAAAAAATAGCATCTATTTTCCATTCAATACAACTTATTTACTTGACAAGTTAAATGTTTCAATACACATTGAAAATTATATTTCTTTGAAGACAGATAGATTTTAGTGGGGAATTTTCATCAACAGCTTTTTTACAGAAAAGAGATGACCCTGTGAGTCAGGACCCTGCCTTTGGGAACCTGAATTCACACTTCAACACAATACATTTGAAAATTTAATTCTCAGCCAAAAAAACCCTCCATCAATATATCTCACAAGTATATCTCACATCCTTATCCAAAGTGAATGACAATTTCTCCTCAAGACCTATGAGTGGAGCACAGAAGCAGTTACTGCAAGTGAAATTGGCTGGCAGATTTATTGTATTTGCTATAGAGTCTTTCATCTGTCTACCACATGGCAGCATATCAGTGTTACCAACTTTCTTCCGTTGCTAATTTAATGAGAACTAAATACAGTCACGATGTACTTGCCCCAGAAGAAAGGCTTTTCATCCCTAGTTAGTGATGGGGCTTCTAAAACCAGCTGGATCCACAGCTGCTCCAAGAAGAATTGCTGTCCTGCCACTGTGCTCTTTGCCACTACTCCCAAATACAAGAAACCCCAGAGACCCAAGTGATTGCACTCTTGGTGGTGGTGATGTGTCCCTGTATGTAAAGCAGCTTCACACATACAGCACTGTGCCTCACTTAATAACCTTTCTGGGTTCAGGCTGCCCCTGCATCCAAACAATGGATAACTAGCAAGCCAGGAATCACCTTCCTACGTGTTCACACTGTGTCATACAGCAACAGAGGCAAGGCTGGGCTCTCTCAGCCACTGAACTTGCAAGGGGAAAGGGGAGACTTTCCGAACTACTCCATGCATGCTGACAGATTCCAAACAACACCAACATGCAAAGCCAAGTCCAAACTTCTCTCAGAAGTGCAAGAGAGGAGTAAAAATGACATTGAAGTAAAGGTGGAATTTATCTCTTGGAAAGGAGAAAAAGTCAGCACAATGTGTTCCTTGCTGTCAAGCTCATCAGCACTGGAGAGGTGTCTGGTCCAGAGCTACTACCCAAAGGCATTTATCTCAGTTGTGAGTAGAACCCAGTAGTCTACCTCTGGATGATCTTTTTACCAAAAAAAATGCCCCACTCCACAGAAGAAAAATGAATAGGAGAAATGGGGTAAAAAAAGCAAGTGAAGGTGCAAGGGCCAGGAGCACGGACTCATTGTTTCTCTCTCACACTTCCCATTTGGAAGGACAAAAAGGTGGAGAGAAACTTTTTTTTAAAGACTTCTATCAATTATTCTTTCTGATTTAGAGCTTTCAAAAATCAAAAATCAAATGGGCTCAATGGTGCAGGCCACCTGCTGAGCCAGAGAACGTCACGCCAAACTGACCTCCAAATGTACAGGTTATTTACAAACTAATGGAGGCTGCAAGCAATTCCACTGCTGCAAGGGCTCTTTCCAGCAAGAGGCAGATCAGAAGACATCACAGGCTGATTTAATAGATCATCGAAGGCCGGCGATTGAATTTTCGCATCAGACATCAATCTCACTTCTCGGTCAGTCTTTATTACAGAGGAACAGTTACAGAAGGACCTCTGTAAAGAAGCCAGAGAAAGACCTGAATTTCAAAGGAGTCAGTAAGTCAAGGTCGAGAAATTATACCTATGATTCACCAGAGGAGAAAAACTGCTCATTTCACTCAGGAGGAGTTACTGACTAACCTAGGCAGAAGGAGAGGCAGGAGATTGGGGTGGTGAGGGGATCAGTGCTTAACTGCTTTTCAGATTTTTATTGGTGTGTAAATGTGTAAATCCTTCTTCTTTACTAAAGACTCATCAGTGCCTTTGGAAGAACTTGTAACAGTGTCTCTTGCTGGAGAAAAGGGAAATTTAATTCCATCTGAAACCAGTTCTCCTTCTTACTAATTCTCCTCATTAAAACAAGAACAGATGTCAATAACGAATTCATCCGTGTCTCTTAAAAATACTTATTTCCTGCTTGGGCCCCAAGCCTGGGAGCTAACAAATGTTCTCAACTACTACTGGACTGTGAAGCTCAGAGGAAGGCCTTGGGGAGGATTAGACACCAAATGTCACCAGCTCTGATTATCTCCCCACCACCAACTGCCACAGAGAGCTTGCAGAGAGAAGGTTGGATTCCTGCGGGTGCGTAGGAAAAGGCAGACTAAGGAATGCAAAAAAAAGATCCCAAACAGATCAAGGAAATCTTTCCTCAACCCAAATAGCATATTTTGTTAGGGTTACAGCTAGTCCCATCAGAAATGGTGAAAATGGAAAATTAGAATCATTTGAGGGAATGGTAAAATCGAGCAAAACTTTGAAGACTTCTGTTTCTGACTTACATTTCACCTTCTCGTACAACAATTTTCTTGTCTCCTTGGTCCTTTAGAGCCAGGCCCTACAGAGTGATTAAAACAATGTGTATTAATGCAGCATTTACTCTGAGTGCTACCCATCAGCTACTTGAAATACCTACTCAGAGATGCGTAAGTGCAGAGAGCAAAACAGGAGAAGCAGGGTTGGAGGAAGAATTTGGCTGAAGGAGCGCCAGGAGGTCTGGGCCTGGCTCTCAACAGAGTGCAGCTTCAGGAGGCTGAGTCTGAAAGACTTTTCCTACAGGATGCTACATGCTGAAGAAATGATGGCAGATTGTGGTATTCGGGTGGGCCCTGGTCATAAGTCAGTAACTGAGTCTCTCCACCCAGCTGTGGCATTCAAGCACTAAGAACCAACCTGGGATATTCTGTGCCGAAAGAATAAATATAGAAAGATCTAAGAGAAGAGAAGCCTAAATTGAAAAATAAAAAAATTCTTTTTACAGAACACTGAAAGGTCACTTTGCCCTTTTTCATGTTGTTTTTCAACTCCTAGATCCTCCTAACCCTGACAGCACAAAATAGAAGTATACGTGTAAAATACATGTGGTTGAAAAAAAGCCCAAACAACCCAAAAGAAACTGCACACCTCTAGAATAATTGGAAATCTAGTTCTGCCTCCCTCCCTCCTCTATCCCCAAACACATCTGACAGGAAGACGCAGGTAACAGACTTTGTCAGCTCCAGATCTACACACTCGTTTTTCATGGAAGTGAGAGAAATTAGAAATTCAGTTCTCACCCACCTCCACCCACCTACTGGAGCTGAAAGTGATAGTTCAAATTAAAATGATGATACTTCCTTTTAGTCTTCAGGGGGATAGAGAGGTTTTGGGGGTGGGAAGAGCAAATTTACACAGTCTTTTTATTATTTTTACTTTTTTTTCTTTTTCTTTTGACCAAGTGTGAGACAAAAAAAATGTTTTGTTGGGTTGTGAAAAGTGTGAAAATATCCATTCCATAAGATAAATTAAGAGCTGCCTCCCTCCTTCCATCAAAGCTACTACACCCACATCCCATGAAGAGCAGAAACCAGTGGGAATTGGGATATGGGAGTATGAAGGGCAGGAATACCCTGTTTTTAATTCCGAAGTCGTCTCTGGCAGTCTTTTGCCTCTCTTATCCCTGCTGGTCTCCATGGCAACAGCAGCCAGCAGAAGCATCCTTCTCTTCCCGGCTCCAACACAGACGAATTCAACCAGGGGTCAAAAGCAGCCCCTGCTTTCAGGGAAGCAAGAAAACGTGTTGTCTTCCTTCCTCTTCCTTTCCACTGCTGTCCTCTTTTCTGATTGCTTTTTCCTTTTTTTTGCTGCACTGGGGCGGGGACTAGCCTACCACACTTGTTTTTCTTCAGAAAACAATGGAGAGAAATGTGTTTTCTTTTCCAGTGTCTCTCCAGGCAGCCCGATCAGCCATACTGAGTGGAAGTCGGGGTGTTTGTGAACCAGACATGCCAACAGAAAGCCAGGCAGGGACAGTGGGCTCCAGCCGGGCTGCCTGGACACGCATGCCATGGGACACGCAGCCCAATGGGAGGGCTGCCCAAGCAGCCCTTACATTGCATTTATGAACAAAAGCAGGGGGTGCACTGCTGAGCCATTAATAATTGCTGCATTGTTATTTGTTGCCTTGTTACTTAAATATCTTGTTTGAAAACTGAGGTACCTCAATCGACATTGTCCAAATTGATAAGAGAAGCTTGTTACTCTGTTTGTTATTCTGCCTCTGAATTTCTTCTACTCAAAATGTTTTAGACATCTAGTTAAAGAGAAAAAGCACCTCTGGAAAACATATTCCAGGGACGAGTCAGTTGTGTAGCAGATAACAGCAACCTTGATGGAGCAAAAAGTCCCACACTACTTGGACAATTCTCAGAAAAGAAGCATTAGCCAAAACCAGAAAAAGTCTGCTGACAGAAATAAACAATTTTCATTGAATATTTTATCTGAAGCTAAAACTTCTCCCGGTTCTGTTTCTGGTTTCTTTGGGTGTGACAAAAAGCTTTGCATAAGGCTGCAGAGACATGAAGGTAAATCACTAAATGGCTCAGTGTTTTCCGAACACCTTTGTTACCACAGGAAACTCATGAATATAAATATAAGCAGACAATGTTCATCCAAAATACATCACTTTGTGCTGTGAGCTGTTCAACATCTTGCTTTATCTGAAAGAGTCCTGGGGTAGAGGAGGGTGGCTAAACTCCACCCATGCTCCTCTGCCCCTTACCTCTCACTTTGCCTTTTATAAACTCACCAGCCCTCTCAATCTCTACCAAGGCCTCTTGCAAACTTTGAGTTGGTGCTATGGAGAAGCCTGAAGCCAGAAGATATGTCTAGGTCTGCCCTGACTCCAAGGCCAAGCTGTTTTCTATCCCACCCTCAATCCTTGCTTCTCTTGCAGGGGAGGGCAGGAGGACGTGGTGCTGCTGCTGGGAATCAGGAGCGCCTCAGGCCAACCCACTATCACCCTTCTACATGATGGGGAACCACCTCTGGGCAGCGGGAGACTAAAAACTGTGAAACAAACATTTCTAACACTGTCAACACACATGAGGCTGTGAGGCTCTGCTGCCAAGAAGTGTGGTACCTGATGGCATCCTGGCATCTGGCTCCTTGCTGGAAAGCAAAGCATTTTAATGCTTCTGAAATGTCTCCTGCCCCCTGATGCCACCAGCTGCCTCTCTCCATCCTCTCATTACCTCCAGATGTGCCTCAGAGAGGACACTGCTCTCCCACACCAAAAAGAGGAGAAAACTGTCAGAAGTACAAATGTGGTCTCTAAGCGGCTGTGGGCCCTACCCACTCCTGCTCCATTCCTACTCATTCCACCCGCTCCAAAACTTGTTTTCACATGTCAGAACCACTCCTACTCCAATTCTACAGGTCCCATGTAGTCTTCCTTATCTTCCACCTGTCTCCCTCTTGCTTCCTCTCTATCTCCACTTCCTCGACCCACTCCTGTTCCACTTCTGTGCGTCATTCCACTTTTGGCATGGGGAAGGACTGACAATCTTAATGCTGAGCTCTTACAGACTCTCCTTGCTCCCCTTCCTTCTCTCTTTTCAACCTTGAACCTACTTCTATTGATTATATACTTTAATTTCTCCTTTGAGTACTGTCTTGGATAGCCTGTTTCTCTAACAAACATGCATAACTACTGATTTTGATTACCCACCTGATCTCTGCTTCACAAGCAATCCTCATGGCACAGACTGAGAGACTGTTTTGGAAAAGCTTTAAAAGCCAGTATTTTCTTAGTCCAGAGGTACATTAAAGACAGACAACCCCAGTGCTGTCTTGGGGTTTGGGGTAGGGGCAGTGGTACCACCAGAGAAGATAAACATTCTGTTTCCCCCAGATAAACAATATCAAACAAAGCCAAGGTGGGATGAAAGGGGACATGAAGGATAAGAAGGATTGTGATGAGCTGACAGGACATTATTCCCTCTCTCTACAGCTGCATTTGTGCACGCTGCACTGAGGTACACCTTTCCATGAGCATGGATTTTGACTGACATCTAGCTCACCACTTAATAACCTCCAGGAAAGGAAAGCCCTGGATGTTTGATCAGTAAAGCTTTCACTCATTGGCATCCTCAAGCTGTAATGGAAACAGATGCCAATTTATCTTGGAAGGTTTTATTGTAAGAGACAATTGAGATGTCCTAAGAGGGTGTACTGAAAGACAGGAATGCACACAAACACACACACAGTCACCTTATGCTTTTAAATAGTCACAGTGGTATGGTGGAGGTTTTAAATTGTCCGGCTGATGAAGGGAGAGGTGCACTGATTTGGAATGAGGCTGACCCAGGAGATGAATTTAGAATTAGAGGCCAAGAATAATATGTCTGTTCTTCTGATTTTCAAAGTAGAAAACAAGGTGGAGAGTGAAGAAAGAAGGAGGCTGGGAGAGAAGTGGAGTATATAATTGCCTAATTAACAGGATTTTCTCCACTGATTATAATTACTTTCAAATTAAAGAGGGTTTAACTGTATCATAACCAAAATTTTTCTTATGCTTTTTTGAATTAGAGAAATGCCAGCAGTGTCAGGAAGACCACTGCAAGGTTGGAACTCCAGTGACAGAGCTCTCATTAGTGACCTGGGGCCAGATTTTCACAGCTGGCCTAACCTGGCATGACTCCAGTGAAGTCAGCAGATTAAATATGACCTCAAGACTCATTCGCCTACTGTGCTGTGGAAGAGGGAGAGTGGAAATGCAAATCTTATCTGGGTTGTTTGGCAGCATTCAAGAACGTTCAATCAAAACGCAGAAAGAATTTCAGCAATTATTTTGGAAGAAGATACTTGGTAAAACATATATTATTGTGCCGCGAGATGGGAGAACAGGACATGCTCTTCAAGGCAAACTTCATGACATGAAAATTGGATGCTATGCTCCAAACTGCAGAATTTTCATGCATGTTCCTTTGCTGCTGCAAACTTGTATTTTGGACTGATTGCATATTCAGCCATCATTTATTTATGAAAGTGAAACATACTATAAATTTGCATTCATTGCCTTTCAAGCCTAGTTTGATATTGCTTATTTTTTCAACCACAAGCAGGTAATACTGACAAACTCTTCAAAAACATCTCTTTGTGAAACTTCACCTTAGTTCCAGCAAAATTAAACACAGTTGCAAAAACAGTATGACATTTTGCACCACATTTCTGAATATTTCAAGTGGAGAGGAGATATATGAAATTCATAAAAGGGATCTTTGCTTGCCCTGGTGATTTTTTTTTTCTTATGATAGCTACAGAAAGATCCAGTGATAGCTCTTTTCCAACTGAGGAGAGGCACTAGGAAGTTTAAATTAAAATCTTTATGAGTGAAATGGACTTCCATCACTTAGATGCAAAATGACCTTATACTGCAAAATGAAGAGCCATCTTTAAATAATGAACTGATGGCTCCCTGCAGAGAACATAATACCATACGCTGTACTACACCGGATCTTTCTCTTCCTCTGAGAAACTATCACAAGCATTATCAACTTCTCAGCAGAAAAGAAAATGACCTTAGGAAAATATATGTCTCTGTATTTTTCAACAAAAACACAACTGTATGCATAGTATCTTTTAAAAGTCCACAATATACAGCAGTATCTAAGCACTTATCTTTGAAAAACCAAATACATGAAGACACACATGTACACAATGTATATTATAAATACGTACATCTTACATGCAAAAGTTTTACCTATAACTTAGATATCTGCAAGCGCAGACTTAGGCATATCTAACATGCATTGCCATTAACAACCACTAAATATGACAACAAATATTCAACATTTATTCAATAATACATTTGCACTCCTGCTTAAGCCCCCACACACACACCTGTAGTACACTGAGTTGTGATCCCACAGCTGTAAGGTGAGTTAGTATCATACTGTGTGCACCACAGCCATGTGCAGATGTAGCATTACATTCCTATAACGCCATGCAGGGTCTCTGTGCCCTTTGCTAAAACTTGCATGGGCAAACAGTCCCCAGGGAGTAAAAGAAATTAGAAACAAGAAATCTCTTCAGGTTAACTAACCCATTCCCTGCTACTAAAGCATGACTTCCTCTAGATTACTTCCTGCTTATATTGTAGATGACCACCAGGCACATCTGTTGTGTTTGTGTGTCATACACAGAGATGCAAAGCACTTCTAAGGAGCACTGTGGGCCCAACACATGGAAAAGCCAAGTGCACCTATCAGCCTTCACAGAAGGCAACATACAGAAGTACACCATGTATTGTCTCACATAAAGCATTTCCCTCGGAACAGAGAGCCATGATGATGNTGGGGTGAGAGACATTTCAGTCTAGAGACTCTCCTCTGACAGTGTCCTACCCCTCCTAGGGTGAGTTTAGGTTTGGCCTGAGGAGGGAGCATTCTCTTTCCCATGAAGCCTGAACAGGCTCTGCCTTAAAGACACCTGAAGGATTTTCAGGAAAGGAAGAAGAGCTGAAAAGAAGGTCCATATCTTAATCAGCTCAGCAGATCACTGATGCCATTGATTTAATGGCAGGACTATTTAATCTAGAGGGACTTCCTGACCAAAGGGGACTGGCAGAGTTGTATGCCCCATTACTACTTTGTAGTTACAAGTGTCCACGAACTCTGTTCATAGGGCAGCCTAATCACACAGATGCAATCCACNTATCTAACATGCATTGCCATTAACAACCACTAAATATGACAACAAATATTCAACATTTATTCAATAATACATTTGCACTCCTGCTTAAGCCCCCCCACACACACCTGTAGTACACTGAGTTGTGATCCCACAGCTGTAAGGTGAGTTAGTATCATACTGTGTGCACCGCAGCCATGTGCAGATGTAGCATTACATTCCTATAACGCCATGCAGGGTCTCTGTGCCCTTTGCTAAAACTTGCATGGGCAAACAGTCCCCAGGGAGTAAAAGAAATTAGAAACAAGAAATCTCTTCAGGTTAACTAACCCATTCCCTGCTACTAAAGCATGACTTCCTCTAGATTACTTCCTGCTTATATTGTAGATGACCACCAGGCACATCTGTTGTGTTTGTGTGTCATACACAGAGATGCAAAGCACTTCTAAGGAGCACTGTGGGCCCAACACATGGAAAAGCCAAGTGCACCTATCAGCCTTCACAGAAGGCAACATACAGAAGTACACCATGTATTGTCTCACATAAAGCATTTCCCTCGGAACAGAGAGCCATGATGATGAATGTCTGACCCTGGTCTCCCGAGGGAGCTGAAATGACGTCTCTAGTTGCCCGTTTATCGCCTCCAGTCCTTGACAGCACTGGCAAGACCATCCATATTGCTGACACTTTTCCCCACCCTCACCTCACTGCCACCCTCACTTGCTATGGCTGGGTAGTCCTGCTAATGTTGCCATTTACAAGACCAGCTGAGACAGTAGTGCTGATAAAGCATTCCTGCATTGCTATTATCGATTCAACAGGCATACAAAAAGCCGAGGGGTGCTCACAATTCTTCTGTGTACTTGTGAGAAGGAGGGAGAGTTGCACAGCACAGAGCAGGCTCCCTCTGTGCCAATATGCCTGGCTCGCTGTGTCTCCCAAGCACACACCATACCCAGGCTCCCCATGGATGCTGAACACGTCTGCCAAACCCATCAGCAGCTTGGCCTTTTGCCATAAATCAATAAGTTCTCTTTAGAATTCTACCTTCCAAAAATATTTACTGTACATAATTTAATATAATACTCTCCTGGATAAAGAGCTGACATGTTTAATTACCTGGCTCCAAGTGTTTTTCTTTTACAGAATAGTGTATACCCAGTCAGGAATGCAGACAAACACAGCAAATTTTTAATCTGTTGGGAGCTTGGGGTGAGAGACATTTCAGTCTAGAGACTCTCCTCTGACAGTGTCCTACCCCTCCTAGGGTGAGTTTAGGTTTGGCCTGAGGAGGGAGCATTCTCTTTCCCATGAAGCCTGAACAGGCTCTGCCTTAAAGACACCTGAAGGATTTTCAGGAAAGGAAGAAGAGCTGAAAAGAAGGTCCATATCTTAATCAGCTCAGCAGATCACTGATGCCATTGATTTAATGGCAGGACTATTTAATCTAGAGGGACTTCCTGACCAAAGGGGACTGGCAGAGTTGTATTCCCCATTACTACTTTGTAGTTACAAGTGTCCACGATCTCTGTTCATAGGGCAGCCTAATCACACAGATGCAATCCACCATGTTTCCTTGCAACTTTTAGAGTGTATTCTGTTTGAAAACATTGTTTTTTTCATTTAAACCCTCATTTTCCCTTTATCTTCCATCTCAACATACCAGCATTTGTCAAATGCGGCATCCTTGTCAAATGCAATGCCCCCCTTCCTGGTACTTAGGATGCCAACCTAAAGACTACCACCAGTAACTGGAGCTTTGGTTTAGCTTCTCTGAAATCTCCTTGCAAACACATAGCCCAGCTTGGATGTTTTAATTTCAAGGTCAGGTTCTCTGATCACTCATTCTATGCTGCCTGCTCTAAGTTGTGTAACCTCAGTGACTCACACTGTGAAGGTGTGTTAGGAGCCAGGTATTCAGGACCGCTGAATACAGATACATGAAGGCTGTATGTGAATGTGCAGTCATTTGTAGGAGTCTCAGCAAGTGCAGTTCACACAAGCTTTGTGCAGACTTCAACTTCTGAATATCCAAAAGATCCAAAACTTACAAAAACTCACCAGTGCACACCGGCTTAATTTAACTCACATTCAGATTTCTGGGCATGAAAATATCCCATTTTGCATATGCTGCTGGCAAGTTCTTAGTGCCAACTGCTTCCCTTTGATGACCAGACAAAATGGCAGCTCTGAATCAAATGCCAGAAGCAAAGTCAAGTGAAGCTTTGTCTGGGTATGTTGAAAGAAGTTGTCCCTTTTTCCTTGCATTATATATGTCAGAAAGGTTTTCTTAAGAAATATGTATATCCCAGTTCTACTAGGTTTCTCTCACATTTTCATGAGAAGGCCCCAGTGATCAAGGAACATCACTGCCCTAGTTTCATTTACATAAACTGAAATACTTGTGGATTTTTTAATGACAAAATATTTCTCTGAGGCTTATTGCTATACTGAATTAAATTGTCTCTACAGTTGTCAGGAACAAGCAATCCAGGGATACAAGTGTTTGAAGTGAAAAACTGAGTGTAGATTTTATCAAGACTGTTCTTTTTTATATTAATGATGCTTGTTTAACAATCCTGGACTGGGTTTTTTTGAAAATGCATTAAACTTATTCCTTCAGCTAACCTAATGTACATCCCCTCCTTAAAACAGAGACCAAATTTCGTCTAGTTCTCATAAGAATCCTTTTAACTAACCCTAAGTGACTTTGATCTCACTCAGTTAAAGCTCGATGATCACTTCCAAATACAAATCAAAATGTACTTCTAAAGAGGCAGACATCCACTTTGAGCAGAAAGGTATAAATTTAGACCCCAAATGATTTCACAGTAGGAGTTTTGTCAGATTTGCTGACTAATTTGATCCCTCTCTTGATAATGCAGGTATATTCTCAGTAATGTTTGATTTTTTTGGTTTGGTTGATTTAGGTGTTTTGGCAGCAAGGCAGGTCTTGGTTGATCAGGCTGGTCGTTAGCTTGAACACAGTCTAAACCAAAGCGGTAGTAAAAGTCTCCCTGCCACCTCGTCTCTGAGGAAAGCAGAGTGTCTCACACAGTGCTGTGGTGGATCTGACACCTCACGTGTAGAGCTGCTGTGACGCTGCGCTGGGTGTAATGTTGTCACGCGTGACATCCCATGGTGTCACGACAACATACATGCCCACAGCGCACAAAGCTGCAAACAGGAGTCACTATATAGATCTTGAAATGCAAAGAGTGTGAAAGAATTTGGAACCCCTTCTGCTAAGAATGGTCTGAACCCTTCAGAATGGCATGTCTCCGAAATGGATAAGGAAGCTTATGTTACGTGTTCTATCCAGCCATGCACCATGAAATTTTTCTACATATAATAATAGATCTCTCTTGACAGTGTACCTCAGTCTTCATCTGTAGCGTTTTCTGCTATTCTTGTCCCCAGACTGTCTTATGCAGAAGCTTCCTATCGTGCCAAATTTTCTGCTAGTGACAAACATCTCACACGTAAAAATAGCCCTGAACCAAATATCCTTTTTCTGGCCAATTCCGCAGGGCTGAGAGAACACAGACTGAGAACAAACATTTGGATTTCACAGCTGAAGTTAAAAAATCCTTCAACCTGTGCACTGTAAAAATCTAGTGCTCTTGTAAGCTAGATTCAGACCTGTTGACTCCCTAATGACCAGGTCTGCAGAGAAAACACAGATCTGTTTTGCTTGTGACCTAAGAACAGTCACTGAAAGCAAAAAGAGGTTTTTCTTTCTGCTGCTTTAAGAGGTCTGAATCACACACTATATCGGCTTTTAAAACAGATCTAAGATGTAGCCAATGTATTTACCACTCTTCACGCTTATATCCTTGTCTCTGGCCCCTCTTTAAGAGAAAAGGGCTTTGCTCTTCCATAATATGCTGTGTACCAGCTCCCTGCTTTTCACACAGGCTAACTCCTACTCTCCCCAGGAATAGCTTATCAGAGTCCCCGGCAT
Source organism: Neodrepanis coruscans (assembly GCA_013400695.1). Lineage (NCBI taxonomy): Eukaryota > Metazoa > Chordata > Aves > Passeriformes > Philepittidae > Neodrepanis > Neodrepanis coruscans. The sequence goes on along the minus strand of VYZS01059136.1, from coordinate 13,460 downwards.
TGTTTAGCTGGCTATAAACCAGCAAGCAAGTTCTGTCTCCATGGTGAATGATTCTTTGTCATCTTTTCCTCAAAGCTTTCTAATTAGACATCCTGTAATTTTCATCTTTTCTATAGCGTATTTGCAATGGGTTGGGTGGGTGTGTGCATGAAGAATAAAAATTAAAACATGGCAGTGAGTTGGCAGTCTGTAAATAATTGCAATAAATAAACAGAATTATTTTTTTAGATCTTTTTCTTTTAATGAGACATGGACTGGATCTTTCTTTCAGGCAAGCAGCTGGTCATTTTATTGCTCCATCCTTAAATTCCCAAAACAATCTGCTGTAACAAAGAATAAACATCAGTTTTCACCTATTCTCAACATTATGGGATGACATGTCCGATTCTGGAGATCCATCCCCATAGTCTGGGGATGAAGCAAAGAACGGATGCCGAGAAAGTGAGAGCACAATAAAATAACACGCCTTTTAAGGAACATTCACCTCTAATTTAATGTTTCTTCTCTAGTAAAGAGATGATCAAAATTTGTTAGCATTTACCAGTCATCTAGTGTTCTTTATGAAATTAATTCCCATCTGATTTCATCTGGTTCATGCTAGACAGGTACTTACCTCACAAAAGCAATCTTTGAAACAGGGATTAGAGACATGCAAAAATATAAAGAGAGCTAAAAAAATCTACTGAAAGGGTTGGGGACAGGGGTAGTGGGACAAAGGAAAAAAGAGAAAAAACAGAACTAGCAATTCAAACGACTGCTTTTCTCACTAAAGATCCAAATAGCTAAAATGCTTATGGCTGTGTCCCTATCCTTCTCGTTACTACTTCACCACCCAAAACATGGAAGGCTGAGTGC
>VYZS01059103.1:4643-16847 GCA_013400695.1 Neodrepanis coruscans | reverse complement strand
TCTTTGTTGTGTTGTACTGTACAGTATATACATCATTCTATTCCCTTGCAAATAACAGGCTAATCTGTAATCTGAACCAAGAAGTGGGATAGAATCTCTTTAAAGGGAATATATAAACATGGAAACTGGTACTCTGTCTCTTGAACTACTGATTTCTCTTTGTGATTTCAGACCAGCTATTTATTTACTATCTTTATTTACTCATTTGTGAAATAAGGATGATAGGTATTTACCTCAATGGAAGTTTTAATGGTTCATTAGTTTGTTTTCAAAGAGCTTCATGATAGCTGAAGCAGACCAGCATGCACACATATACAAATTTCCCATGCCCAGGATTTATCAGCAGAGTTATGTTTATTCCTGCCTAAACCGCTCTGTCCACTTCTTCGGAAGGGAAGCTAAGTTTGGCTTCAAGATGTCCTATCTTTATTTCCCATGCTTTCCTTAGATTTTTATATTTTATGCATTTCCACCCCTCGAAACTGTTCTCTTATGTCCTTTATGCAAGTTCCTGAAAACATAGCNTGTTTATTCCTGCCTAAACCGCTCTGTCCACTTCTTCGGAAGGGAAGCTAAGTTTGGCTTCAAGATGTCCTATCTTTATTTCCCATGCTTTCCTTAGATTTTTATATTTTATGCATTTCCACCCCTCGAAACTGTTCTCTTATGTCCTTTATGCAAGTTCCTGAAAACATAACTAACTGATAAAAAAAAAAAAAAAAAGGTACATAGGCTTGTGATCACTGTAGGATGGTGATATGCTCCAATGATTTTTTAAACTGTTCAAAAGCTGGGTGAGGGTTAGGAAACCAATGATTCAGGTTTTGTAGTAAAAGCATGGAAGTTTGATCTTGCAGAGAAGGGACAGCTACCAGTGATGGTAGAAAGAATGTAAATAATGTGGAGTTACAGTTAAATAGAATAATAAATTGGTTTCTAGTAAAAGTGAACAGAAAATCCCAAAAAGGGCTAGATAAGGCCTGTTCTACTGCCTATGCACATAAAAATATATGTTTTGTTAGCAAAGGGCAGTGTTTGCCTGGTGCTTGGAAATGCAGTTTTTGCAGGTAGAGCATATAAATTCTATTGTTGTCTTACAAGACCCTGTTTCTTCCTTGTCAAAGATTACCAAAAAGCTTTGAGGCTACTAAATTAAAATTACCTTTTCTTATTAAAAAATGGACATGTGTTATGTCTCAAAACATACAAAGGTACACAAGATCTGAAATTACAAAAAGCTTTGTGTATTTTTTTGGTACATATTGCGTTTTTTCCCATTTTACAAACAGGACTATAAGAAAATAATCACTGATGGTTATTTGTCCTGCTACAAACAAGTTGGAAATGTCAGTAAGGTTTGGTTTTTTAACTAAACATATTCAGTTTTGCCAGTATATTGACAAAAGATGCGTCAAGGAGTTAAATATACCTGTATGTGAAAAAATCAATTCTCACAGTAAGCAATAAAATCAGGAAACATACAGTATTGATTGAATTGTGTTAACAAATTAAAGCTGATTTGAGACAAATAAGAGAAATTACTACTCATTGCTGATGTAATGGACAGGATACTTACTTGTCCCTTAAAAATTGCTTAATGAAATAGTTGTGGTTACAAGCAATCTAAAAACTGCTGAAATATTTGGATACAAAGGATAATGTTTTAATTTAATTCTTCTGTTCAGTTTAAGTCAACCTTACATTTTTCCAGACAAGAGGAAGCTTTGAATTAGCGTTGCAAATTCTTGCAACCAAAACTGCTTTTTCTTCTCCTATAAAAGCTAAACTCAAACGTTTTCTTGTTCTGTAATCATTAACCCAATAGCTTGGGTAATAGGAAATAAGGTCCCCCATGTGTTTTTCCCCCAAAGTTTTAAGGTCTTAGCATTCCAAAATGGGAGAACAGAATTGTGCCTCGGGGTCAGCTCTGACCCTCTGGACCTGAATCTTCCATGTATTTTATCACCTCTGAAATATTTTTAATCTATTTGTGTATTGTTCATAGTGGTAGCAGGAAAAACAGGTAAAAAATACACAAACCATGATTTACAACATTTTTGAAAATAATATTCTAAGCTTTCTGCTGGCACCCAATTTTACACTACTTTAAAACAAGTTTCTGGCTACTAAATCTGTATGGAATAGACTGAGGATGCTATCTGCCATTTATTATATATGAAAATGACAGAAAAGTCTGGAGCGATAACATGCATATTTGAAATAATGAAAGGTCTTTTGGCTAAGAATGAAATAGTTACTATTTTTTAACCATGAGACATTCATAATTAGTCCTCTCCCCTAAAAGACCAAATTTTATCTTTCTTTTTCTTTGTATATGCAAGTGTTTTTCTTTTAGCCTTCTTTTAAACATAATATAAAGTTATTTTCCCCTGATATTCTGACTTCTAGAAATAATTCTGTCACTGCTTTTTATTTCTTATGCTAATGAAGTCTCTGCAAGTTCAGAGTAAATGATGCTTTAGAGATGTTTCAGCTGGAAGCTGATTCCAGGACTATTTGCAGAACAAGGGCTACATTCATGAATGACAAGAAAAATATTTGCTTGAGTTCAGGGGGGGCCAAGGACTTGAGAGAGAGATCTATGGGTAGTTACTAAACAAAAAACCCCACACACATTAGTCTTGACATAAAGTTTCAGATGAAAAAAAGTGAGGGTATTCTTACTTGTGCAACTTCATATATACTTGCCCAGTTCTTAATTTTTCCATTGCTGGTAATCAAAATGCTTGCCTATATGGACACTTGGTTTCAGCTAATATTGCTTTTATGTTTTACCATTTATGTTCTTACTCCCCTTTTACTTATGAGTCTTTTTGTAATTTAACTAAAAATTTCACAAATCGATAAAACCAAAAAAATACAAGAAACTGTGGCAAAATCTGCAGCTACAGACTTCAGACATAAGTGCATATTCTGCTTTTTAAAATTCAGCTCTTGCATAGATGTATGCATAGACACATCGCCTTCTGATTGATAAGAAATATGCAAAAGTTCTTTTTTACAGAGGATCCAACTACTATTACATGAATTACTATCTATCTTCTTGTTTTTCTCTTCTCAAAATCTATGCTACCAATCAGTCAGTAATACATTATCCTGGAGACAAAATGCTCTTATGGAATTCAGTGTCTAATGTTTGATATCTGAGGTGGCTTGCACACTCTTTCTCTCTGGAGTGTTAAGTCCTCTTCTAAAATAATTCTTGCTTTCATTCATTGTTCATAGACTCCTTTCTCTTTGCAATGGTATTACTCTTCTCCTTCCTTGGTGTACAACCATCCTTTTTCCTTATGGTGGCAGATCAACAACTGTTGGAATTGCTTTCCTTGGGGCCACCCTAGAAAGCCAGCTGGTGGTGGCCACTGGGTGGAGCCACACAGAAAGCCACTTTGTCACACCTGAGCAGTTGCCACTCCAGGTGCTAGGTCTTGCTCTTTGTCTTTCCTTGTCAGGATACAAGGAACACTGATTTCACAGGGAGTGGCTGAGGGTGACAGAAAGGTGACTTCTGTTTCTCCACTGCCCACCATTTTCTCTGCCCATTTTTTTGCCAGGCAGTGTTGAAGGAGGAATTCAGCCCTTAGGATGATGTTTGCTACTTATCCTTCCTGATGGCTTCCCAGTGAGTGGGTGCTGGGTCCCCTGAGGGGTGACCTTTGTCCTTTGAGCCTCACGTGGCTCTTCTGCTTTGTATCTTGTTTGCTGAACTTTCCCCAGCTAGATCAGAAGGTGTGTTTCCATTCAAATAGTGGGGTGCATGGCTTTTTAACAAGGTTCCTTCACTGTTGCTTTCCTTGAAAGATGCATTTCATTAAAAATAGGTATTGCCATATATTTAGCACACATGCAACATGCACATATATGAAGAAGCATGTCTATTTTTCATTTACAGCCCTTGTGTTATCAAATGCTGTACATACAATGCTGTTAATGGGTCAGTTCTATGTGTACACTGAGTGTGGAGGTAAAGCCAATGATTTCTACTTAGGAAATATTTTGCAAGTGTTTCAATTGCTTTACTAAATTTTAATTGTGATCCACTCCTTTTGTTAAAGTTTTGAGAAGGATTTTATTACTTGAAAATAACTCTGGTTCTTTCACATGAAGTAATTCTTTTAAAAATAGGTGCAGTGAAATAAGTTTCATTATAGGAACCAGAAATAAGCCCTCTTCAAAAGCAGGTAAAGTAAAATGCAGTTTAGGCATTTTTGCTGCTGGGATTTGTTTCAAATCTTTCGGCAATTAAATATTTAAGTTCTCTTTTTCTTTTTTTCTTTTCAATTCAACCTTTCACTTGAGTGGTAAACTACATATAAACTTCATGTGAATTTCAAGCCAAGTGTTAGGTATGTAGAATAGTTACATCTTAAGGTAAAGAAGAAAAAGCAGAGTTCTTGTTTATTTGTTTTTGCAATCAAGTAAGTTAGGTTAGTAGGACTTATATTTACTTCAGATTTACTTCCTGCAAGATCCTTATCTGGTTATGACTTATAAACTGAGCCCTGAAAAACACTTCAACAATGCAAAATAGCAGCATTCAGTATTAGAGAACACAAGTTTATGGGTAAAATAACTCCTTTTTTTAATCACTCAGAAGTACATTTAAAAGCTTCCATGGCTAAAATATTTGTTGGCATTGGGTGTGGTATTTGATAGGATTTACAGGAAGTAGGAGGGTACAACTTATTTTTTGTTAGTCACATTGGCCATATACTTTCCTCATGTTAGATGTGTTGAGGTTCACTTCCTCTCAGAATAGTTCAGATTATAATGGATGAAACAGGTGAACTGTTTTAATTTTTGTCTCTGCATTATATCCTGAGATAAAAATGTGTTACCTTCTATGTGCTTATTATAGAAGAAACAGTTCTGTCTTTGCTATAACAACCATTTTAGTTTTAAAATGCAAACTATGGCTATAAAAGTAACCTTAATGTTAGCGATTGTATAGCATCTTATTCATGGGCCAAAGTTTTTCTCACAGCGATAAAAAGAGAATTCTTTTCGATTCCCCATTTTCTCTTTTGAATTCTAAGGAGGGTTGTGTTTCAGTGCTGAGGGCACCCCAGAAGACCTTTTCATTCTGAAAAGATTATATCAAAGATTTGCACAAAGCAAAACTGTCTTTCTTCTGGCCCTGATTCTGTCTCCATAGAGAGCCTTTGAATAAAAGTATTAACATTTAAAATTCATGGTGATGAACAGAAGACTGGCTAGTACTTACATGATTACTTGTTTCCTTTATGCATTTCCTGTGATTTTTTTTTTCCCAACTGTAGCTAGGGATCTAACATTTTTTTATTACAAATTGTGTGGCAGAATTCGTTTCTCTCTCTTGTAACTCGTGAGCTTTGTTTAAAAAGGCTGTATTTTGTAATGAATCACATTTATCTGTTGTTACATTTATTAATTAAATATTCAAAGTTTTCAATTGAGCAGAAAATTTCATAAGTTTCCATGTTTGTTATTCAGTGTTTGTATCAACAATGAATCTGTATAACTAAAAATTTAATTGCCCTAATGATGAGGGACAACAGGTTTCATTATTTCAGACTTTGCACAATCTAAAACTGCTGCCAGGAACTTTTAGAGTTACATTGCTCATCTGAGGGCTTGCAGAAGCAGTATTAAGCTCTTCCAACTCCATTCCTATTATCTCTACCTCCCTCAACAAGACCAGTGGAGCAAACCTTGGCACAGCTGTTTGTGCAGGGGTGCAAGTGCAGTGACCAGGAATATCCACAGTCTCCCAGCAAGAAAATTTACAGCTGAATTATGGCAATTTCACATGCAGAGGCGGCAAAATTGCAAGTTGTTTGTAACTCTGAGATCTATTTCTTCTTTGGTTTGTGATGTAAGAAATGAATTGATGTCCAGAGGCTGTTGCGGTGTAACAGTCAACATTCAGCTCTCCAAACCTACATTTGTGTGGCTAATTTTCCTCTTTGTATATAGCTTGAAGAAACAAAGCCCTTAGCACAGTGGGAACAGTATCCCATCTCTGGATTTTGGCGGACTGTTGCAAATAAAAAATTTCAGTTCTTCAAGTAAGTTGTACACAGAGGAAGTAACTGTAATGCAGGGAAAATACTTATTCTGGTATTTTCCTTTGAAAGATGTGTATCGCAGATTTTGAAATAAGCATGAAATCCACCTCTCTAACCACTTAAACTTTTGCAAATCTTAATGTGGAAATACTTAATTCCTCTTAATTTCCTGAGGTGACCTAAAACTTTGGTGGTAACCTTTCCAGCTACTGTCAGAAAACGTTTAGGAGATAGTTGGGTGTACAAAGTTTTCCCTTGACACAGCACTGACCTTTTATATATGAAACTTGGTACACAAATATGACATAACTATCAGTCACTTGTTATCACAAGTAAAGACAACAGAAGTGGCCAGAATCTGAACTTGATATAATTTGCTGATGTTGTTAAGTAGCATGACAAATGGAGATGAGGAAAAATGATTACTAACTGAGAATACTTTTTTTTCTTTTTTTTAATTTTCTAAGATTTCTAAAGTTAATTTTCTATTCCTATATTTAAGTCCTACATTTAACATAGTTTGGAAAATTGAATGAAATTTGTGTTTATATACATAGTGATTTGAATTTGTTATTGTAATTATTTCTAAATCTACAGAGCTTCATACAACCTGAGACAGGTAATAAGGCATATTGGACTTTGGTGATGGGTTTGTGAAAACAGTCCATTTTTTGGGATCATGAATACCAAGAATGCATCATAAAACAATGGAAATACTCGGTGTTATTGTACTAGGGAACTCTAAAGATGTTTACTAAAAAAATTAATCTCCTTCCCACACAAGAAAAACACAGATTTGTCAGTTTTATTTCCCTCCCCAAACAAGTGATAAATTTCTCTCTATGGACAAACAGAAAAGATAGATTCCAATTTAGAAAACCTAATTTTGAATTCATATCCACTTTTTAATCAGAATTTCAGTTATAATAAAACCTAAGTATTTAATACTTCTTTTCACAAATTTTTATGACTTGGAATTTTGCTGCTAAAAGGAAGACACTTTGAGATAAGAAATACTTAGACAGAAAAATTTCAACTCAGCTTCAGTCTAAATTGCATAACATTTCATAATTGGTAAGCCTTAAATATTAAGTATGGGAATCGGAGGTGTTGCTTTCTGTATTTTGGCACTTTACAGTACACAGGAGCATGTATATATGCCAACTATCTTGCAAGATTTTGGGGTCCAGTTAACAGCTATCAAATTTTGGAACTTCTGGATCAATACGTACTTCTTAAAGAGCACCCTCATAAAAGAACTCTTGAATATGGTTGTGTAAGTTACTGAGTTCTCACAGACCACAATTTGGAAGCTGCCACTAAATATAGTGTCCATTGTTTCCCCTTGCATAGAAGGATGTGAAATACTCAGAGAAAAACTGAAATCCCTGAAATTTATGTACCTGTAAAATGGGCTAATGACGTTTTCTTCTTCTGTTTAAAGTATTTTGAGATCCCTTTGGTGAAAAATTCTAAGAACAGAATAGTAGTATTGCTTGTTACTTCTATCTTATAAGGAAACGTAATGAATTTTGCATAAGTTGTATTAGCTTCAAACTCTCAATGCAAAGGGTAATCAAGATAAAAAGCCCAGAAATACTACATTTTTGCTATGAGTTACTGCTCAGATCTTTGTAATTAAGCGATCACAACATCATGGGTTTAATATAATTTTCTACCAAGACCTAAAATGATAAATGCTGTGATTTAGGCTATTACATTTCTGGTTTAGGCTGATCTAAACTTTTGGTCAGGTGATTTAGGGTGACCCACAATAGTGCAGGTCCTCACTAGCCAGGGATATCCCTCTGCCCCAGCCAGGGGCAGTCCCAGCCCCAGCCCCAGCAGCTCCATGGAGATGGCACAGGCCAAGGCCAGGCCTGGATGCCAGCCCGTGGGTGGGGATCAGGATCAGGTGCTAGAGTCAGACACAGTTTCACGATGATGGGGCAGGACTGTGGGAAAAGGGTTCTGGCTGGCTGAATCAGGGCCCACTGTCCCATATGGTTCAAGTGTCAGTGGTCACTGCGCAGGCCCCGGGCCAAAGAAGCTGATGAAGATTGGGACTGACCCTGTCACAGCTTTCCCTTGGCTATACTTTGTTGCCCGCTTCAAATCAGCAGAGAGAGTGAAGTCTAGTCCAGCTCTTGCCATGTCACCAGAAGGCAAGAGTCTTGCCCAGCTGGCCTTGGTTCTTTCAAGAGGGCTTCACAGCCTTGGTGGCACTCCTTATTTGCATCTACATGGCATTGGCTTGTTTTGAGTAGCCATTCTTCACAAGTGTCTTTCAAAATAAGCTCTTTAGGCTGCAAGATACTGCCAAGGCATAAATACATTGTGTACCTACACCAAAGATGCTATTTAACATGTGCTGTGAACTTTTAAATAGGGCTTATAGCTCAGTTGATAACACCTGATCTCAAAATCAGGAGTTTTCCTTTAACAAAATTGTATGGTTTCAGCTTGTTTGAATTTGGGCTGATTTTCTTGAAAAAAAATTGAAATTTGCTGTTTAAGCTCAATTTACAGTAATAGTGGTTACATGAACAATTACTTCTGTCCCAGACTGGTTGAACTGTCTAATTTGGACTGCTATATTATAAATCTTAAAGTTTTTATTGTAATGGATACAGACTCCTTTGAAGCACATCAGGTTCTTGTGGCTGATGTGAAAATTACATAGTTACTCCAAGAGATTTGTGTTTACTGTCTATGTTCGTGTACATATTATGAATTTTAAACTCAAGTTGGGTCTAGCAATTATTTACTATGGTAAGCGTCTGTTCCACAGTCTTTTTCCATATTACAACTGCCACTTTGTCAGCTCTGAAGAGACAGGGGATGACTTGTGAACTGTGTGCAAGACAGTTGTCCTTCTACTTATTTGGCTATTTTGCAGCCCATATCAGTCCTGTACATTCATACTGAAAGTCAATTCCCAATTTGCTGGTCTTATAGGTTGCTATGCTGAGTTAGGCTGGAGAGTCGTAGTGGCTCATCATGAAGGAATGAAGTCAATATGACAATTCCAAAGCCAAACAAAAATTTAGTCAGCAAAAATTTTTAAAATCCTTTGCATGTATGTCAGAGAAATAGGTGAGGTTCTTAGAAATCCTTATGGTGGTCTTAACAGTGACTTGTAATCAGAGTAAGGTGAGATGGTTACTCAGGGTCAGAACTGCGATCCTAATGCAGAGGCTGTTACATCAAACTGCTGATTGCATTGGCTTTAACCCCCTGCATAACTAGTGCACTTTAAAAGAAGTCTACGAAAAACCTTGAAAGTTTTGGTAGTGTCAGCAGAGACCGATAAAGGAAACTGGTTTGTGTTTCACTTTAAGAGACTTAAAGAGGGTATGCAAACATATCAGTATCAGCAGATTCTTGTCAAAGTACTCTAAACTACTCTGCCACATACTTTACTTCATATAGCTGTGAATCTGTTCAGGATGAGAGATGTAGTTTTGGTTTGTAGAATCATCAAATATACTAATGATACCTAGGTTATCAGTGTCTGATATGATTATCAAATGCTTTTTCCATGCTTTGGAATTATTTTCTGGAAAACTTTCAGAAGAGATACTGGTGATTGTAGTTGTCCCTTTTGTTATCTTTGGTGTTAAATGCATTTCTTTTATAACATATTATCAGTGTAATTTGGCATTCTTTTCCAATTCTGTCCATAAATTTAGCTGGAAAATTGCTGATCAAATAGCCTGGCCCTGTAAAGATGGCATGCCTCTGTTTTTAGGTGAGTCTTCTCTAAGCAGCTCATCAACAGTACATTTTTGTGTCTTGAATAAACAGCTATGTTATTACTTTATTTTGTGAAAGCAAGTAAACAAATTTCTCATTCAGTCTGAGGATTATATTTTCTTTTTGTACTCATTCATTACATCTAAAGAAGGTTAATGCTGTTATGTATGTGTCATTAGGGGCAAGTAGAAGAAAATTAAACTGCAGAGGTATATTTCCAGAAATGAGTTGGTCTAATACATGTTAGTTTTGGTAGAAGTGCATGAAAATGACAGCGTCTAATTAGGGGTTTAGTTTTTACTTGGATGTGCAGGGCTGAAGTTTAACATTTGTTGCTATATTACTTGTAATCTTATGTATTTGTTATTAAAAAATTAAAAAAATATTCTTAGTTTGTTTTATGATTTGTAATATCATTTTCAGAATCTTCACCCTGCAAATCAAGGCTACTGCTTTTCAAAAAACAAATGAAAAAACAGTAGTGGATTGCAATTTGTCTGAATGCTTACAACTCATAGGGTAAATGTTATTAACCTTTGCAGGACTGAAGTTTAAATTTAAAACTGTAAACTACATATATGATATGGAAAACTTTCTTTAAAACAGCAGGTGAAGCTTACTGATCCTTTTTAAATCTGCAACAAAAGAATATCATTTGTCCATATGTTTTCAGCTGACAAGATTAAGTATTTCAGATCTATTTTTCTTTTAATATCTTTAGCTTTTTTGTTCACTGCCCGCAGAAAAGTACACTTTCTCATGCTTGTTTAAACACTTTTAATATAGTTAAGGTGCAGCCTTCAGTGATTAGCATGGTATTTCTCGTTTCCTAGAGACCAAGTGCTAAGTCTATTAGACATTTCCTGCTATTCTTTTGAATTGTAAATACTATTCTTGTAAATTGAAAAGGCCAGTGTAGGGAGATATTCGTGCAATTTCCTATCTATTGAAGATGTAGATTTGAAAATGAAGAAATAATAAAATACAGTTTTTCATAGAAATTAAGACACACTAAAGATGAAATTCACTCTTCAGCAGTCACACAGAGCAAATATTTGAAATGCCAGCATCAATTATTTTTCTTTTCTCATTATTTGTTTGAAGCAAGTATCAGCACATAACTAACAAATGATCAAACTGATCTCTGTGATCCTTAAGAAAAGTTTGTACCAATTCTTTTTAGCATCAGTGAAATTATTCAGTGGCATCAGTGAGCTCAGAATTTGGCCTCCTGCTTTATCTTTTCAGAAAGTCCTTCAGTATACAAATGCAGATGTTGTAATTCTTAAATTAAGCTATTTGGCTAGTATTGGGGATAGCAGCCAGTAAGAACACAGGGAGCTTACGATATACTCTGAGCAATGTACACTGTTTGTAAGAAATTCATGTTTGTAGCTGGATACAGCTGATTTTGGGACAGGAGAGAATGGAGGGAAATGGAGGAGAAGGAAATAAATAAAAAAATTCAGGGAGGGGGAGAGGTGGGAGAATGAAATCACAAAACCTACTGAATGTTAGCTCTGTGTGTCAGCCTGAAGAGGAAGTGGACCACCCATAGGGAGGACTAGTGAGCCTAACCTTCTCTTAAAATTCTGGCTGCCTTTGAAATGCACCATTCTACAAAGCAGCTGCAGTGAGAAGTATTAACCAGGCTCAAGTATAGGTATAAACTCCATGCTATCCAGACTTCAAATGCATCCTGTCAGCTGTGTTTGTATATATTGATCTAGAAAACATGACATGCATTTGACTTGGCTAATCTTTGCTAGTGTAGGAGAGCTCAGACTTGCATGGTCCTGCTGTATTTCTAAACTGCAGGTAGTAGCTGTCTTACATCTTTCCTTAAGGATTCTGCCAGGAAAGAATTGAATTTCCTTACATCTTAGATTGTGCAGAAATATTTTACGAATATACCAACATTTTCTGAACTTACCTACTTCTTGATCATGGAGCACCAGATACTTTTACATGGATGTTTAGAACATCTGGTGTGATTTTTTCTTATTTCTTGACTTATTCAAGTTATTCCCTTCTCTAGATAGTCTTCAATCCTTTACATCGTTATACTTTCATGGCTGCAGTGATCACAGTCATTGAAAACAACTTCAGATGGTTTGCTAAGAAACTTTAAGGCAAAGTACGGGATTTGGCTACATCCTGGAGGAAGCATGGCATAAGAACACAGGGATATTCCTGTATTGTATTGAGCTTTTTATTCTCCTGCAGTAGTGCCTTCATTATAATTATTTCCAAATAACTCACTTCAGTCAGGATCCTTTTCAGTTGCCTTTGGGTGTTTTACCTGGTTGAAATCAAAACAAATTGGGATAGCAACAGTACACAAGGTTCTTTACATGAGTTTCATTCTTAAAAGAATTCT
>VYZS01059100.1:0-12805 GCA_013400695.1 Neodrepanis coruscans | reverse complement strand
ACCTTAATGAGAGGTCTTTGGGGAGAAAAAGTGTAACTCTCTACTAAAGGCATTGAAGAGATGATTAAGCCCAAACTACGCTCTACATTTCTTTCTGACTGAAAGGGAAAACTGTTTGTGCTCTAAGCATGAATGTTGGCACAGAAGGGTGAATATGAGCATATCAGAAAATAGCAGGACATGGTAAGGTATAACATATATGTCAAACTCAATGTAAGTACAAAATAGAATGGTATTACATTTAACTTGAAGATGTCATGTGATGCATAGAACAAATTAAGAGTGAAGCAGTACATTTAAGGCCCGTGTAACTCAAGCACACTGTATTCAATGAGTTCCTGGATTGCTGTAAGTTGTGTGCATTCTTAGTATCTCTGAATAATCAACTCCCCAAGGTTTTCCAGCCAACATTTCTTTTATACCTCCCTATTTTTGCACTATTTCAAACATTGCTCTGATCAGAAAACAGTTGAAATAATTCAATTTTCGAAATTTCATAACACTGGACATGTTTAGTCTCAACATATGCTTTCAGTTACAGTGAGGTATAGATTTCGCATTGATGCCATAATTTTCTCATTCCCCCAGTGGTAGTCCAACATTCTTGGACTATCCTATTTGATGATAAACCATAGTCAGACAAAGTCATCTAACAACACCAAAGATAATTTGTTAGAAATGTGTGCTACATTTGACCATACTGGGAAGTGACAGGAGTTAAGTCAGAAAAAAACCCAATCCTGCTCTACTCCTTTGGACCACAGGGTGCACGTGACATGCAGGATCGAAACCAGAGCACTGCAGAGCTGCATTTCCCGTTGGCAGGCAGGGTGGGGGAATTTGTTTGAAAGGCTCTGGTTGCTATAACCTTCTCCAATGAGAAATGACTGGATAGTTGGTACTAAATTATAGGAAACCACTTTCATATTTTGTTTGGATTCCTTGTAACTTTTGAAAGTACTACTAGAAAATAACTGCTTTTTATGCCAAGAAAAGGAACCATGGATATAAATTGGGTGGTTACATGGGAGCAAGGCTGGCAGAACCCACAATGCCTGTACCTTAGAAACCATTAGAGAGGAGTTCACCATCCACCTTCACCCAATCCACCAGAATTCCTTAACAAAAGGCCATTACTTCAACAAAACAGAAAACTTCCATTATATTGTTCCATCTACAACTGAATAGAATACATTTTCCTTAGAAACAGGATTTTTCTTTTTTGTACCAGATTAGATGTAGCCACTGTACAGATTTTCTGAATTGTCCACCATACACTATTACTAGTTAGGAAAACACCCACCATACTTGAAGGCAGCATTAAGCAACACTTCTGTTTGAGTAACAGTTACAGAGAAAGAAAAGATAACAATTAACTCCAAAATAAACTCACTCAAACAGAGAACTCCAAGTCAGGGAACATCTAGCAATGAGTTGACAAAAGAACTGTAAAATAGCTACATATACAGTAGGTTTTATTTGCACAGCTAGAAACAGCTTGCAGAAAAAGTCAGGAAAAAGCTGAACTCCTATGTATGCTTCTTACTTAATGAACTCTCTTTAGGGTATACAGACTGTAAATTGGTAAGAAAATGGTCAAAGAATTACATTATTTGATCTTTCACTTGTAACAAGGAAAAAAAAAGTATTTAATTTTGAAAAGTCTCTACAAGATATCTTGGAAATAAAGGAAGGTTATACAAACACTACATTGAGCTCACAGTTCAAATGCTTGTGGGTAGCTAACTAAAGTTCACAGACCTGTATGTAATTGCTGTCTACAGGAAATACTTGTGTTAGCAAAAGAATTTTCTCTTTGCTCTTTCGCCTTTGCCCTTCCACAAACTCTGCAGCAAAGAAACCTCCTAAGAACATTTCTGTAATGAACAAGGCTTTCCCCACCTCTACAAGATGAACAAAATCTAACAGTCAGGGACAGAATCTGTCAATCTCTCAGAAACATAATCTTAGAAACTATTAACTAATAAAGAATATACTTTTATACATATAGCTTGAAACAAAATGATCCTGTTCATTTGACTTCATCTAAACTCCATTTTTTTAAGCTTATAAGATGAATAAAAGCACAAAATTTGCACTTATTGTAATGTGGCACTACATGAGTTATATGAAATAATTAGGTAGCAAGAAAGCTTGTAAGTTCAACTTGAGCAAAAATTTCTGTGAGGACTGAAATTGGTTGATCTAATTCACACACAGAATTAACAAGGTTGGAAAAGACCATAGAGATCATCGAGTTCAACCTATTACCTAACTTATCAACCTACCAACACCATCCCATCATCTAAACCATGTCACTGAGTACACCATCCAACCTTTCCTTAGACACATCCAAGGACAGTGACTCCACCATCTCCCTGGGCAGCCCACTCTAATGGAAAATCACTCTCTCTTTGAAAAACCTTTCCTGACATCCAGCCTAAATCTCCCCTGACACAGCCTAAAACTGTGTCCTCTCATTCTCCTGAGAGAAAAGATCAATCCCTCCCTTAAGGTGGTTGTAGAGAGGAATAAGGATTCCCCTAAGCCTCCTCTTCTCCTGGCTAAACAACCCCAGCTCCCTCAGTCGTTCCCCATAGGGGTTGTACTCCGCCCCTTCTCCACCTTCATTGCCCTTCTCTGAACACAATTCTATGTGGTTAAAATTCTGTTCATTTTCAAAAAACAAATCCTTGCCACTAAAGGTCTGCAAACTTTGGTTTGCTTAATTCTTAAGCTCTTCACCACAAATATCCCATGTTAACATTAAATAATAAAATACAGTCAGAAGGTTTGTTGAATTTTTTTTAAACAGATAGCAGATCTGATATCATTAAATAGCCTGACTTGAAAGCTGAGCAAACATTTTGAAAAATTACATGTAATTTTGTTTCATTTTTTTCCCCTAGCTTGAGATGTCTTGAAAGGCACTGAAACTTTGCATTTATCAAAAATATCTGTGTTTTCCCTGCACTGAAATTATATACTGACATTTACAAAGTGCCATTTGCTGCCATAACTATGTATTTTTTCATGTAAAAGTGACACTTTCGCCATGAAAAAGTATCAAAGTTTCCTTATAGGAAAAGTTGTATCATCCTTACTTATATATGCAAGACCAGGAAAATAATTACCAGTAATTTACCCTGGAAAGGTGATGCTTTAATTTAATTTTCTTTCTCTAGCAATTTTTAAGTTAATTCGTTTGTTTCCATAACCTAGATTCATGATTTCAGGAACTTCAAGGACACAACCTCTATATTTCAAAGTCCCAACATACACTACATTTACTGAGAAAATTACAATGGTCTTATGCTACGTATTTCAAGCAAGAAAGACAGCTGAGACGGCTGTGCTGGATTTAAAAAACTAATGAAATATTTACAAAATATCCCTTTGAATCACAACACCCTCCTAGTGCTTCATGCTATGTTTTTCTGATATGCAGATTCATTCTGCAAATACTTATCTACAGTTTTCATATTCCTTACTTTGAGCTTTTTATTCCATTTTGTGCAAAGCAGATCTTTACATGTACCCAAGACAAGCAAACCAGCCTACATAAACAGCTTGTGATTGCAGCAAGCAACAATGAGCAGCTGGCATTTATATTACAAAATATCTGACAAAATGCAGGGTGCCAGCAAAGAACATACTCTTTTTTGGTCACAACACTACTAGTGGATCCTAGAAAACTCCTCACCTCCCAATGAAAACTCTAAGTTTACATCACAAAGCTCTCCTACAGTCATCGCAGAGCTAAAAAAAGTGTAAAATTGGATCAGAAATATGAACTACAAGGCAAAAGGTTATTCACATTTAATGTTGCATTTCTGCTACAGTTTATGACGCTGACTCCCCTCCTTATGCTCATACCGTTTTTCATCCAAACATCATGCCAAGAACTGCATGCCAAAATACACTTTTCCTTGATGAATTAAGACCTTTAAAATTGAATATTCTGGCTGTTACTTACAAATACGTTTTCCTTTCATTTACGACTTGTATCTCATCTGATTTTGCTGCATACAAAAATTTTACCTTTAATCCAAAACCTGAGATATTTTTCCTTAAGCAATCTTTCATGATACAAGAAGAATTTAAAACAAAACTTACAAAACCACACTAAGTAAGTTTTTATTTTAATGTTATGAGAGCCTTATGAGAAAAAAAAATACATCCATACCTTTTTTCACCAACATGGAAATAATTCTCTTTTTTCATGTTATGAGAGAAAAGAGTAATTTGTTCCATTAATTCCTATTTAAGTTACAATTAATATGTATTTTTTAAGTATCTTACATGCTACTTTTGGCTGTTCATCTAAAACATAAATCAGCTGTAAATTGTAAAATTGTAACCTCTAGGTCATATAGAACTTAAAATATCAAGCTTTCAAATACCAAATACTCCCACTATTTTGTTTTTCGGGGGTTTTTTTGTAATCCTAACGAAAATGCAAAACATTTTGAAAGTTTGAGTCCAACTATGTTCCTATGGACGGTCTGTAACATCACCTCCTCAGTGATGATGAAACACATGCCCCTTTTCACTGGCAAGGCTCTTACCAGCCACAAATGAAGCACTTACTTCTCCTAAACTTCACTGTTTTACTTTATCGACACTTTATACTCACTATGATAGCACTTCATCCAAGAATCTACTGAGCTATTACTATTTGATGGATCATTTAAATCGGTCATACAGATTGTGTAAGACATGAAACTAAATACTTCACAATTATCCCTTAGGGTAAAAATTAGACTTCTAAATATGTTTCTCCAAACTGCATCACCAAACCTCAAATCACACGTCCATGATTTTTAACAAAGAAGATAAGAAGCAAGAGAATGAAAAGTAACAAACATTATAAAATGACTGAATTAAGAGAAATAAAATAGACTGCAAAACTACAGGAGATGATGCATTCAAAACCAATTTTAAACAGATAACTTGATTTTTAATTAGCACTTTTTAACAGTTTGTAGATAGGGTATGGAGGAGAGAATATGGCAAAATACCAGTCTTTGACTGTATCCAAAAGGTTTACAGTTAAAAAGAAAAATAATGTTATTTGGAAAATAAAAAAGCATAAAAATCCATAACTGAAATAGGATTCTGGTTTTACACTTCTTTGTGTGCTACAGCTGCAGGCACAATTTTGGTCATGTTATGCCAGTTAAGGGGCAATGTATTACTTCACGTCTTCTGTTTTGGCTGCATGATGCTGTGAAATCAGATGGAAATTCCAACACACTTCTCTGGTGCATGTTCTGTCTGCATTTGCCTTTCTCCACTTATGCAGATTACTGCATTACCAGTAACTGTCACTACACAGTAGACCACCATACAGAAAACACAACAGTGGGAAACACAAAGATGAGGGAAAGAAGTCTCCTCAGCAGCCCAAAACCTATTAAGCACCAGAGTGCTTTTAAAAGCTAAGCCACAAACCAGGAAGGGAAACCCCTGAAGAACTGGGGACAAGAGCAACCAAACAATACAAGAAAGACAAAGAACTACTGGACAGGGTCCAGTGGAGGGCCACGAAGACAATTAAGGGTCTGGAGCATCTTTCTTGTGAGGAGAGACTGAGGGAGTTGGGCCTGTTTAGTCTAGAGAGGGAAAGACTGAGAGGGGATCTCATCAATACACATCTCAGAGGTGGGTATCAAGAGGATTGTACCAGACTCTTCAGTGGTACTCAGTGAAATGACTAGGAGCAATGGCCAGAAATTAAAATACACGAAGTTTTACCTCAGCATGAGGAAGAACTTCTTTGGCAGTGAGGTTGGACTAGATAATCTCCAGAAGTCTCTTCCAGCTCTAAAAATTATGTGACACTCTTTGATAAGCAAACTAGTACAGGAAGGCTGCACAGCCCATCTCACCCTCTTTTGCTGCAAGGCATTTGCCATCCCTATACTACATCCTGCCCTGGCAGGTGATGTTGCCTCTTAACATCCTCAGCACTGACAGCAAAGGAGTGGTTGCTGTGGGGAACAGCTTGTCTGGGACCCAACAGGCAAAGGGAACAAGTGGCAGCAGGGGGGGCTACCATGTCTACACCCTCAAATGTACATGACTGTTCCGGGATGGCACCTAGGAAATATACCCAGCAATAAACTTGTCAGGCCCCAAATACAGTACTAAACCAAACACAGCTGGTGTGCTCTTTGTGTGTCCTGTTAGCATTCATATTCTCCAAACACCTGTAACTAAGAGGCTGAAAATATGGGAGTCAGCTCCTCTCTCCTAGTGAGCTGAGAAAGTCACCTGCCCTGTGGAGTGGGGGCTTGCCAGGAAGAGACCTTGCCAGGACAGTCACCAGGAAGCCCCAAGGCTGTCATAAACCTCCCTGGGGCACTTGGAGCACAAACATGGTAGAGTTTCTCATAAGTGCCCAGTGGGCGCCAGTGGGCTCTGGCTGCCTGACCCTGTCCTGAACTCCTGCGGAGTTCCCCAAGCCAAGACCACAGAGGGCCAGTTTACACAACTTGCCTTCTCCAGTGAACTGGGTCATGGCAAAATACTGCTGTGAAAAGATTATGGTACTTAAGACACAATCACAACAGAAACATAATTATTCCAGCCTGACAACAAACAGGTTCCTCCCCACCCTCCATGACAAAGGAAGACTCCAGACAAAAAACTGCCGAAAGAAGCTTTAGTAGAAAACAAGTGCATAAACAGATGCCTCTAAAGCAGGTGTGACAAGAAAACCACCGAGATTCTGGAAGAATTTAAATTATTTTCTTTCACTGAAAGAAGAAAATGTGACAAGATCTAAAAGGTTGTCTTCTCCCTTCCCCTTTTCCATGAGAAAAAAAGACTTCAATAGTCAAACTTCTGCTGTGACACAAGAAAAACATCTGTCATCAACTGTGTAATGTCCAAAATTATACTTTTCTATATTGAAAGCATGTGAAGTTTCTGGCTCCTATACAAGTTATCTATAATGAATTTTAGAAAAAAAGCAAATTTTTTTCATCTGAGAAAACTAAAACACATAAATGGCATATATAAATGTACATAGGAAAATAATGCATGTGAGAAAATAATGCATATAGGTAGCTATTCATTTTCAGCGGACAAATATAATGATCTGTTCTTCTCCGAGTCATTGAAAATGCACAATGAAATCTGTGTTATTTTTCACTTTAGGAAGAGCAAGTTGGGATGAATGCTAACTTATTTACCTTTGTTTTCACAGAAGGCCCCAACTATAGAGTTTTAATTCAAATTCATAATGAACTTTGTTAAAAACTGTGAGAAAAACCTACACCCATTTGCACAAATTTACACTCTATCTCAAAAGTAGTTTAAAAAAATTTCTGGTTCTCTGAAACCTTCATATATGCTTTTACAGGTATGCATACTGCATATAGTCTTCTGCGAATACTGCCAAAAGTACAAAGCTTTTTTAGGAAAATAAGGTGATTTTTTTTCACACAAATCATAGTCTAACTGGAAATGCAAATTTTTCCCTTCTAGGATCAGTCTATAAGCCTCCATAACAACACCAAGTAAAANCATAATGAACTTTGTTAAAAACTGTGAGAAAAACCTTGATTTCATATCATACACCCATATCATACACCCATTTGCACAAATTTACACTCTATCTCAAAAGTAGTTTAAAAAAATTTCTGGTTCTCTGAAACCTTCATATATGCTTTTACAGGTATGCATACTGCATATAGTCTTCTGCGAATACTGCCAAAAGTACAAAGCTTTTTTAGGAAAATAAGGTGATTTTTTTTCACACAAATCATAGTCTAACTGGAAATGCAAATTTTTCCCTTCTAGGATCAGTCTATAAGCCTCCATAACAACACCAAGTAAAAGAAAAATGTAAATTCTTGTATGATTCATGCTGCTAAGAAATCCTCTTCAGTCTTTATGCAATACACTTGGAAGCAATTCCACAGACATCACAAATTTAGGAATGCAAAAGCATTTACATTAGCAGACCAGCAACTTCATACCCAACCAAGTAAGATTTTAACAAAAGTACAGTGGTTTGTGTTAGATAGCACAGGGTACCTGACCACAGGTTTTACCCAGATAATATCTTTTCTGGAGATTACAACCAAAAGCAGCCGCACCTGAAACAAATCAGAGAAGAATATCCTTCACAGGAAGGAGAAAATGAGTTTGACATAGAACTCTAAAGATAATCTGTAAACTATATTCAACTGATGTCAGTAAATGCCATGTTGCAGAATCTGAGTATTTTATAGAAATGCCTGTCTCATACAATTCATGTGATATAGGAGTGCACATTTGACTTGAGCAATAACCTTTCTGAGGTCTGCAGAGTTTTTTGAATTATGTTCCAGGAATTTCCTATTTGTAAGATTTTTTTTGTATGAAGTCTCATTTTAAATTAGCATGAGTCAAGCACTTGAAGCTCAACCAGCCACATCACAAAGAACATCCAACATCACAAATACAGATGTTATTCTAAAACTACAATAAATGTTTCTAATACTGTTGCTAAATATACTGCATACCATATTATTAGGCTCATTTAATTTCTGAATTCAACAAGTAACTGGAAGATGCCTGTGCAAATGTGGCCGTGCTTGTGATGATTAGGCCCATCCAACTGAGACCCAATAGGTGCTTGCAGTAATAGACCAGTTCCTCAGATATGCATATTAGCACAGCTCAAGCAGATTTCACATAATACAATTCATAACAGTGAAGAATCTATCAGACAGTGATGAAAATGTAATATAATTAGGGAGAAAGCTGGTTGCTTTCTTTGTAGTATTAAATATTTTACCTAGGCCAAACTCCCATTTCTTTTTAACAGGAATTTCTGTTAAGGTTATAAGTAAGAAAAGTAGTAAGTAAGAAAATGGCAATAAGTACATTAATTGGTACTGATAGCAGTTTCATAATAGTATCCTCTTTTACTGTACAGCAGTACATTTGTCAAAATGTGAATTCTCCGCTCTCTGAACATGAAAACATAAAACCAACGAACTCTTATATGGATTTTAAGAAACATCAGCAAATTGATCAAACAAAAATGTAGATTTATCACAGAAGTCCTTGACCCTCAACATGGGTTTTCAAACCAGTTAACTTTCCTTCTTGAAGTAGAACAATTTTCTTATGCTTATCTCAGACTGTGTGGGTGGATGAATGAAACCAAGCTTCTTTGAATTTCTCACAAAGATCTGATGCCCCCGTTCTCAGGCTCTAACAGCATCTCTCAGATTTTTAAACCAACATGCCTGATGAATGATACAATTTTCACCATCATTTTAATTATTCAAAAGAATGTGAGTCATTATTTTCTAAAAATACGCCAGATACAATCATTGTCTAGGTTTTTAAACCGGCTGGCTGGACCCCTACTTTGGCAGCACTCGTTGTAGGATCTGATCACTTCCCGACTACCAGTCTGCACTCTGTATCCTGGAAGCCTGTCCCAAAAGCTTCTCCAACAGCATGTCTGTTTATTGTCCTGTTCTGAAAATCTCCTTCTTCTGAGGGTAACTCTGGCTATGAAGAACTTCACTGATACCCAAGAAAAATTGTGCCTGTGTCAATAATAAATAAGACTACATTGGATAAAGGAATCCTAAGTGATTATTCTATCTCATGCCTCGCCCTTACTTCTAAAATGTGCCAAAATTATATCTATATAGAGCCATTTAGTAGGGAATAGCAGCACATACAAGACTTCCAAGAAAATTCCACACTAGTTACTGAATATAAAATTGTCAACATCTAACACTATTTAGTTCAGTAAACAAAGCAAACTCAAAGGCAATAGAGAGGGTACAGAGGCCACACTGTACCCAAGGACAGAGTGTTCAATGCCCGTGCCAGACCAATCATGCTGGCTGGTGTGCTGCTATGCACCTGCACTGGAAACAGAATCTAAAATCTGCAGCAGCCTCCAGTGACACACACACATCCCTGAACAGAATTCATTTTCTGAAATGAGTCAAGTGTGTGACCTTGTACTGACACTGTCAGATGAATAAGTTTTAGATAGCTTGTGAGCAACTTAAGACTCCATCATGAAAAAAACCACCAAACACCTAAATATTTAAAAGCACTGATTGTAAGATATGGTAAGACAATCAGGCACTGCATAGTGTCTTAAATTAGCATTAATTAGCTGAAGTTTACCTGTCATGAAAGAGAAGCATGCAACAGTCAGTTACTTCATCTCAGCTTAAGGGTGGTAACTTCTTAAGACATGCTAACTTAATAATTTACAATCATCCTCTCACAATGCTAATTTAAATGACATTGCTTCAGCAAATAGATTATGCAGGTTGTAAATAATCTGCAGAGATATTATTGTATTAGTTAAAACTGTAACAATGCAAATTAGGACAGGCCCTTGGCTATACACTCAGTCACAAATCATTATTCTAGTGGTACCAAATGTAGAATACATAACATACAAATAGGGCTTACAGAAACTGTGGCACATCAGTAAACACACCAGCTACTGCCTTCCTAGATTTTTTTTGCACTGTCTCATAAGAAGATAAAACAAAATGTAGCAAATATAGGAAGAGAGTGATAAAGACAGCTCATGAGAAAAGAGACATGGTGTTGTTTGGCTGCAGCGCCCACTAATTCTTACAGTACAATAACTGAGAATCTGAGCACTAATTTTCAAACCTTTGACTTGCAATATAGTTCCTCTGTGGCTTTGGTCAAATCACTTACCCTTTCTGAAACCTAGAGCTCTGCATTTAATTGAAATTGTTTGATCCAAATCCACAGTTTTGTATCCCAGTTTTCTTTGTTTTCTCCCTGTCCTTTGAGGCTTACAATACCATTTCATAAGAATGTGATGCAACAACAACAAAAAGCTCGGATCTTTTTTTCTTGTTTCCTATAACATATCCTAATGTCACACCCTGTTTTCTTCAGTGAACAAACCCAGAGTTCAATGACAGCCAAACCTCTTGGAATGTAAAATTTGTTCATCTCACGTAAACCCAAACAAGCTCAGTATCAGTGCTTCAAACACATCTGAACTGTTAACCAGAATTAACTCACTTTGACTAGACTGTCTCGTTTAGTTGACAAATTCCAATTTCTCAAACACTTATGCAAAAACGTGCTTCTCCACGAAAAAGATATCCAGAGGTCTTTCTGCAGCTCTTTTGAATAATTCTAACTTCTATTTTTTTTTTATTTATAAGAAACATGATCTTCTGTAATATTGCTTAACCAGCTGTGATTTCCAATTATTCCTGGAAAGAAAACAGCAAGTTTTCTTAAACACAGCTTTACAAGGTAGCAGCATCTTGAGTGACAAATACTGGAGCTAAGCTTATTGTAAATGAAGTACTTTTCAGTGAAAGATTGTTTTAACTCAACTATACTTCCATCCAAGAGGAGAAGAAAAAGTATAAATTTAAAAATTTAAGTGCTTAAAGAAAACTCAGTGGTCCATGGGAAGAATAGTACAAGAGAAAGTTCTCTGAAAAATGACACTGAAAATTTCCTGAAATCTTACTTGCTTGAAACCAACTGAAATGAGAAATCCCCTCGCTCTTAATAACATTACAGAAATGTAATCATGAAACATTGTCACCACTGAGCAAACAGATCTATATTTTTCTTATTGTGTGTGATATGTGTGGGTAATAAGTGACAAATATTCTTCCAAGAAATTGCTTATTAAGGTGTCTCAAACATCCCCTAACAAAACTAATGTATTGACAAATAACTTCTATCTTTAAGGATCATTTTGTTCTTGGTCTTTAATGCTACCAGAAGTTAGGAAAAGGATAGTAACATCTGCTATATTAGGCAGATGCCCAGTGCTATAACAAGCAGATGCCCAGAATGACTAAGGTCATTCCGGCTTTTGCATCTGTCCTATAACACTCAAAACCATCATGTGTTGGCATTAGAAGGACAAACATTTTATTTGGTCTGTGCACAGGTTGAAAGTCACCAAAAATGGTTAGATTGCTCATTAGCACAGAATTAGGTAAAACCTATTGGATGTCCTGACACCTTCAATGCAGAAAAACAACACTATTTCTCCATTGTCAACATTAGAACAGTAGAGAAACAGATTCCTCATGTCCAGCACATTAATACAAGTTATAAGACACAAGCACTCAACTGAAAAACTTCCACTGACTTCAAAGGATTTTGTTCCAGTGCTTTTCTATGCAAATCTGAGAGTAGATGATTTGCAAAAAATGAGGAAGTAGAACACATCTTTATATTATTTATTTGGTCCTTTGGCAGAACAACACCTGCTGTCTAAAAAAGGATTTTTTACCTATTCCTATATATCCTATATATCCTTCTATTCCTTAGGACTTTACCTCTATTTTTTTGTAAAAAACACATTATAATCTGTGAAATATTTGCTCTGTTACTAAACAGCATTTCCACTACTGCTGGTAGAACAAATGTATACACACCAAAAAATCACTGGGAACAAAGAACTCTGAATTAAAATCTTCTTCAGCAGTACACTAAGGCAGTATTAAAATTTCTTGCTGAACTAAGCAAAAAAAAAGTATTCTGTTGCCTGCATAGTCCTCATTACCATCCTTATTGCAGATCACTTTGCGCTAGTCCAGTAAGTCATTCAAAGGTATTTAAAAAAAAACCAAAACAAAACACCAAACAAACAAAAAACCCCACACAACTAACTGTTTTGATAGGAGTGATAGAAGACCCCGTAGGAATTTATAGTGCCTAATTCTTTTAAATCAGAAACCAATCCCTGCCAAACCCAACCCCTGCCACACCCAACCCCACTGATCTCAGAGGACCAGCTGGAATGCAAGGG
>VYZS01059093.1:8952-31523 GCA_013400695.1 Neodrepanis coruscans | reverse complement strand
AGGTAGTTAGTGCCATGATTTAGATTATAAGATGTNTTTCAAACAGTTTTAAAACTTTTTGCCATAACTTGGGAAAGATGTAAATTTGACAACCATCAAAGTTCAGTGAGATCGGTAACTACAAATATTCCTTCATCCAGGGGTCTGTTTACTAGCTATGTCATTCAATATTAGAAACAGTGTAAAAACTAGAGTATCTGATGATAATCAGGAAACAAGGCAGCACACAGACATTATTATAAATAATATTGTAAAATATTTTATAAAATCTCTCTTTATAAATTTTATAAAATTTATAAAATATTATAAAATCTCTCATCCGTACAATTTAAATATACTCTAACTGAATACTTTACTAGAATTCCAAGTTTAATAGAAGCCTAAAATTCTCAGGAAAAGAAGGATTTAATGAAGCACTTAAAATGCTACTAACAAAACTGATCAAATCTTTATCTAATAATGCACACTAGCATAATACACACTTCCATCTCATACAACACATACAGAATCACAGAATTAACAAGGCTGGAAAAGACCATTGAGATCATCAAGTCCAACCTATTACCAACAACATCTTATAATCTAAATCATGGCACTAACTACCTCATCCAATCTCTTCTCTAACACATCCAGGGATGGTGACTCAACCACCTCCCAGGGCAGCCCATTCCAGTGGGAAATCACTCTTTCCATAAAAAAGTTTCTCCTAACATCCTTTCTAAACCTCTCCTGATGCAGCTTGAAACTGTGTCCTCTTGTTCTGCCCCTGGGGGCCTGAGAGAAGAGACCGACCCCCACCTGGCTACAAGCTCCTTTCAGGTAGTTGTAGAGAGCAATAAAGTCTCCCCTGAGCCTCCTCTTCTCCAGGCTAAACAACCCCAGCTCTCTCAGTCGCTCTTCATAGGGCTTGTGCTCCAGCCCCTTCATCATCCTCACTGCCCTTCTCTGGACATGTTTGAGCATCTGAGTATCATCTGAAGACTGTATCTTTCATGAACAGAGTACACTGTTAACGTGATATTGCAGTAATGAATATACTCCCAAGGAAATACTTACAGTACTTGTTAAGTACTATCAGCTGTACAACCCACCAATACAAGCAATGGTAGCAGAGATCAGGGAGGTCTCCATGTGCTTATTTCTACAAAGCTCTTTCTTTTCAGGCATGTAAGTAAACCAAAGTAGCTGCTAAAACGGTATTAGCGTCAATTGTTCTCTCTTCACCTTTGGACTAAACAACATTGCATTGCTTCTTATTCATCACTGGGATGCAGCAAGAACTGCAGAAACCCCCCACTTCTTTCTGCACCTTAATGGCAGCTTAATACTTGGAGACATAATCATCACTAGGAGAAAGACAACAAGACAGTGTATGCAACAGCAGCTAAATAAATCAGAATGAAAAGGCACATTTTGTCCTTCATGTCCTCTCTTCTGCAGACACAATGTCAGTGCATTCCCCGCAGCGCAGTTCCTAGTGGCAGCCAATGCAACGAGCATCCCACTTGTTCATCTGGGAAAGGACCAGCCCGGCAGCAGTCACACTCAGCACATCTGACATAACCAGGCCAGATGGGAAATAATACCACCTATCAACTTCTCTCTGAAAACTAACCATACCACGTCTCAGTGGTCTACAGATGAGGCCATTAACTCTAAAGCAGAAGTAGTTCTGCCTATGCAAAAACTGCAGGAAGACAAGAGTCACAGAAGTCTTACACATTCACCCAGCAGCCCTAAAACATGTAGACAACAGAGTACAGATGGCAAAAAAAAAAAAAAAGAAATCCTTTAGAATTGTTTAAAGAGAAGTTCATGATGAGAGGTATAAATGAAGTTGCAGGCATTGCTAAAGAGCAAACACACTACTGTGTAAAATGGTACATATCCCGCTAGTGGGAGTGAAGAAAACTGTGACTCAGTAAGGGTAGTAGCTTTATACAGCAACTTAAGCTAAATTGTCATGATTAAGAAGTAACAGATAATTTTGTACTCACTGAGGTTCTACTCTGAAGTAATTTGAGCTTTCCCTTTTCCACAGGTCAATCTTCAATTAAAAAGCAAATACACCAAAACCAAACAAAAAAGTTAAAATAAAAAAATATATACAATCTATACTTAGTTCCTTTATCCTTGGAAAAAAAAAAATCTCAATTTAAAAAAATTAATCATAATCCCAAACTTATTTTTTTTTGGTGCTAGAATTTTTATTAATATTTTCTTGCTTCAGGAAAATATGAATGGGGTTAATGCTGACAATAATAAACATACCATCTATGCTTTTAATTCTCTGTGCCTTTAAACTACCACAGATCTTTCAAAATCCATTTGGGTTTGTTTACTTACAGATTTCTGGGTAACTTACCCACTAAAAGGTATAATTTATGGTAGCAAGGCTATTCTGAAAGACAAAAAAAAGTGACAACTTTCCAAAAATGTAGGTCTTTCCCGAACATTACACGTCCGAAGATAATTTATGGCCCTTGTAGGGCTGTGACTTCATACGTCAGCCTGCATTTTCAACTCTTACTTCAACACTGAAAAACGCCTATAGAGGACCATGTGCTCAGAAACCTCCAGCTTCAAGTGCACAGTTTAGCCTCATTGCATTTCACCAGCTAAAGCTTTTGCTACAAGTTCCACTCATATGGATGCTGTGATCCCTGTGCCATTCTGCCTCACAACTCCCACAGGGGGCCATATCAGCATCCCACAGAGGTGCTGATAGAAACAGCTTTATGAGACCTCATCCTTCCCTCACACCTGAGTTGTGTTTTGCGTTGACATATACTCCTTCTTGAAAACAGAAAAATGCATGCATACATGTGCACACAAGCAAAGCCTGTGGGGCCGACCATGAAACAAAGAAGAAACGCATCAAACATCCCATTCCCTGGCACACTCAGCTTCTCACTCAGGCTCCAGTCAAGGCAATTTTTTGCCACACCATGCCATATAGGAATTTTATAAGCCAAGTCCCAAATTTGCATGCATAATTACACATTTATACACTAACGTTTTGCAAATAATGTCACTTGGAAGGTCATCCTTTTCTTCCTTCAGTGATGTCTGGTACTCTTTGAAACAAAGAGTAGGTGCAGAGACAGAAAAAACAGATCACTATCTATTTATAACTCCTTCCCTAACCTGCATATTAGTAATCTCTCCAAGACCATCAAATTTAAACTCACAAAATGACCTCTGAAACTGCGCAATTGCTTGCATTTTGCAACTGCTTCCACTGACCAGTAGCAGCAACCTGACTATGTCTGCACCTCACATCAGCAACAACTCCACTGATTGCAGTGGCCTGGGCAAAC
Source organism: Neodrepanis coruscans (assembly GCA_013400695.1). Taxonomy (NCBI): domain Eukaryota; kingdom Metazoa; phylum Chordata; class Aves; order Passeriformes; family Philepittidae; genus Neodrepanis; species Neodrepanis coruscans. Next base: position 28,203 of record VYZS01059093.1, on the reverse strand, counting down.
AGCTGCATTTACAGCTCATGACCTCATTATTGGAACCAACATTGGAGCCCAATAACGGAGTTCCACTGCCTAACTAGGTCAATAACTTTCCTTGCTCTTTCTGAGTAGACATCCCTTCTCACTTATGTTTCCAAAGCTGGCTAGAACAAAGCAGTAAGGGAAACAATGTTGTGTGAGAGGATGGCACGAAGACAAGGGCTGAAAGATGAATTAGTTTAAAAAGAAAGCCAAAGTATTTTCAGAACATTTACAGAAATGTCACTGCTCAGCACTCCCTTTTACCAAGGCCAGCCATGTTCAAATGTAGCAGAGAGCCTTAATGTTCTATGATCACTACACATTTAACACAGTATTTTAAGCTTGCTTGACAGCCATTAATGCAACACCACCATGCAAAAAGGCCAGGAAATGGAACTCTGTAGAAGAGTGGGAATGAAGAGTGAGAAGCCTTTAAAACTCTGACCTACCGAGAATGTGTGCAGAAACTTCTTATTTTGGCCACCCTTCAACAGTTAAGTTTCCTGGAAAAGGAAGGATCTCACAATCCATTTCTGGAAAGGTGACACAAATTGGCTGCTGTTAAAGTCTCAGCTCCCTCTTAAGTAGAAAACTGCCACCCTGAAGTTCAATCCTTGAGGGTGATGTGGAAAAAGGGAGGATACAGTATTTTCTGCCATGCTTTGAAATTCACCAGTGTTCTACACATTACTGCCTGAAGATAACAAGGGGAAATACTGTGGTTTATTCTGGAGAAAGTAGTTCTGTTGCTTTAATTATTTATTTTTCCATAAATTGAAGAACATGGAAAGACATTATGAGCCCAAGTTAAGTTTCCATGAACATGCAAATACAGAGAGCAGAGATGGTGACTTATTTACAGCCTTTACAAATACATTTTCTTTTTCTCATCCGGAGAGGAACTCAGCTTGCAGAACCTTGAACTGGATGTCCTACTCCCCTCAACATATACAGCATAAAAATCTCTAGTGCATTCAGAAATGGGGTTTGGACCAGCCCTGTCACAGTCATTCATAAGCAAATTGACAAGTCATTCTTAGAGCCTGCTCACAGGTCTCAACTACAATAAAACACTAAATGAAAAAAAAAGGTAAGTAATCAGAAAATTGGCCCCAACTCTAAAACTTTTGAGTGCACTGTAACAAGTTGCATTTTCAAGGAAAATGACCTTGTACAATAACGCAAAAAAGGCCCTGGTCCAAAAGGAACACAAAGCTTTTCAAGTCCTTTGTTTAAGTATCACAGTAATCCAGATTGCAAACCATGCTCTTATTAAAAACTAAGCCCATAGTTATCCTCAGAAAGCAAACATTACACAACCATGGCAGCACTGTTTAAATAGTTAAAAAGGAAAACAGAAATGACTGTTATAAAAAAGGTATCATCACAGTCTGATTATTAGGAATAGAAGTCAGCCCATAAACACCTGCTCAATCCCTGCAAGGTAGACATTTAACAGTTAACAGTTAACTAAGGAAACAAATATATTACTGAAAATTTTCATCAAGTCCATAACACCACCAAGTAGCATCCTTCCAACTAACATTTTTTACTGTAAATACCAAAGGAATTAATAGAGATCAGCCCTTACCCCCCCTTCAAAATGTTAGAGTGTCATAAAGCAAGAAAGGTCATGTTTAAGGGGAATATTTTACAGCACTGCAGAAGTAATATTAACACAAAAATGAAGAGGAGGGGAGGAGACTCAGAACATCCTCTGAGAAACCCCTTAAAGAACACAGTACCACTCTAAACAAGAGAAGAATCCACACAATTACTTTTGACTTCAGTCCTTACCATGAACTCCTCTAGGGTCTGGTAGGTTTTGCCTCGGAACTCACAGTAGTTCTTCCTCTCTTTGCACTGCGGGCAGCACTGCGTGGTGTCCACATGGATGCAGCGAGGGTGGAGCCTGGGGCACTCGGGCTGGATACACAGCGGGCCCTCCTCAGTGCAGAGGCAGGGGCAGGCAGAAGGGCCTGGCGCAAACTTCTCCCCGATGGCATAGACGAAGCCGCTCTCGTCCACGCAACCTTTCCCACGGTAGTCCGGATAGGCGTACTCCTCCGGAGGCTCGGGAGTGACACTCGCAACAGATGCTGCGAGAGATGAATCTTCGGCCACCTGAGGTTCCTCGGGAGCAGCATCCCTTTGCTCTTGCACTTGGATGCTCCCAGATTTACTGCTTGTTCCCTGGCTGTTCCAAGCCTGCTTTTGCTTAGTCCACGACTCCTTGTTCGAGTAGTTCCTGTTTCCTTTGCTCTTCCAGTCCCTGCTACCATCCTCCCTCCCGCTCCTGCCAATTTCATTCATTTTCCCTGGGCCTGTCTGACTGTCCCTTGTAGAGGTGTGATCCCTCTTTTCCTGGCTCGCCTTTATCTCCTGTTTGTCTTGAGCCTTGGCCAGTTTTTGTACGGGTATGGTGGAGCTACAGAGGGCAACCATGAGGCAGCAGGTTACGAGGAGAGAACTAGAGAGAGCTCCAATTGCCATTGCAGTAGAGCTGGGCATCACCTACTGCATCCCACAGGGGACACTGCACTCACATCGGAGGGAAGCGCTTCACGGATCCACAGTCCCTAGGAAAAGAGGGATTACAAATACTTCAGCTTCTGCACTTTTTCTTCCCCACCCCCGCCGCACCTCCACCGATGCAACATGTCAAACAATATGCAACCTACTTCGGTAGTTTATGCAAAAGGCAAACAACAGCCTGGTGCTGCATCCCTGCTCCTCCTCCCTCGCTCTGCCAAATCTTATTGCAGGGCTCCGGACACACGGACCGGGCGCCTTCGGCTCCCGGAGAGCACTACCCAGAACTCCGGAGAGTCAGCATTTGCAAACGCAGGTACCAGCAAAAACCAGAGCATCTGGGGGTTATTTTTCCTTTCAAATGGCAACACGTGAAGAGGACGGACGCCCAATGAATTAAATGAAGCTCCCCAAAACCCAGCAGCGTCCGGAACAAAAATTACCCAATTCAGTGCTATTCCCTGACTGCACGCACAATGATTTTCGTTAACCTCTTACTCAGTCTGAAGTATGCTGGTTTAGGTTTTGTTTCAACACCTGCGAGTGAACACATTTCTGTCAGAGACAACTGAAACCAAGCACACTAAAGCGAGTAGAGACAAATTACCTCCCTTCCGAACTACCCAAACCAGTACACACCACCTCTTCCTCCCCGTGTCTGAAAGGCAAGGCAGAGCCGCTCCGAGTTTCCGCAGCAGAGGATTATTTAACCCACACCTTCCAGGAGTTCGGCAGCACTCCCGACTCCTCTCCTTGAAACACTGCACGCCAAATCGGAAAAAAAACCCAAAAAAACAAACAACAAAAACCAAACCAAAACCCCAAACCAAAATACGCACACTAGTCCGGCCACGACACGGCCCCACCTCCGCAGTACCGATCCCCAAAGCCATTTAAAAGCCTCCCTTCTCTGCCCGCCCGCCTCCCCGGCCCTCGGCGGTGGCACCGCGGGGCACTGCGCTCCGCCCGCCCGCCCGCCAGCGCTGCCCGNGGTGCGGGCAAGGCGCGTCGCGGGGAGGGGACTCGCCACTCGCCGGGGGGCGGCAGCGCAGCGGCCCCGCCCGCCCCTGACACCGCCGGCGGGGTGTACGGCGCGGGGAGCCCGCTCCTGCCGCAGGGCCCCGCACTTGGGGGGCAGGCGAGCGACCCTTAGAAGGGAAAGCGGGGCGAGGCGGCCTCGTTTGGGGGCGGCCCCGAACACGGGCAGCTGAAACTTTTGGCGGTGTTAGGGGCGTCAGTTCGTGACGCGAGCCATGCCCTCGGCCCGGCCGGCAAAGCTCTCCCCGTGGCGGGGGGCGCGCAACCGCTGCTGGGGCCCGTCCCGCCGCGCACGGCTGCGGACCCGCCCTGGGCAGCGCGGAGTCGGGACAGGTGCGCTGTGCCCGCGCCGCAGCATCGCACAGTGCTCCGCTTTGGCGCTCTCCCGCTGGCCTGTTCTAGCAGCTAAGTGGTGCGTGGTTTACTTGTTGAAGTACTTACTTATGCTTTTGGATGGCCGGTAGATACTTCTGTGCTTAAATAGGGTTGCTTTTTTCTCCTTTATACTTTACGATATTAAAAAAAAACACACCCAAACAAACAAACAAACAAAAAGGACAGAATGGTCTGTTATGAAGGTGCTACTGAAACTTGTCGGGACAGAAACATGAATACATGAACAAAAAGCTAGAGGTGCTTTTGTTCAGGATCTGAGCAAGGACTTGGAAGGCAAAAGGTTATTTATGTAGTAAGTTCTTTTTAAGCCACATTAGATGACACCAGTATAATCTTCCCTGAGTTTTGCTTTACATATATTCCAGAGCAGTCCCAGCTGCACTAATCCTCTGCTGCAGTAGCCCTTTAGCAGCCGGCTGTGACCTACTCGTGAGTAGGGATGAATTTTCCGATATACTTGGCAATATAACTGAAATTTCTAAGATAGATGATATTTTTCATTAAAATGAAAGGTAGCACTGTAATATCAGTACTCAGGCATGAAAATCTGCTGGTTACTAATGTTTCACTGTTAAGTACTTCATGAGCGCCTGTTACTTGGGAAAACCCAGATACTTAAATTCCTCCGCAGGAGGATGCAGGTGCTCTTTTGGCTGCTGGGTTGTTGATATTAAAAGCTGAGTCCTGTCTGGTTTTCAAAAATATTTCTATTTATATCACCTCATTTCTTCTAGTCAGATGGTCACCAGCTAAATAATGCTTTAATTCTCTGAAACTTTAAAATACTAAAGTTTTGAAGGATCTGAAGAAGTAAAATTTTTCCATAGGTTACACTCAAAAAATGAAATTCCATATTGCTATGGGGTTTCTAGACAAAGCCTTGAAGAGTGAAGTTAGACTTTCCTCATTGCCTGATTAATAATTATTAAGAAGTAATTGCCTTCAAATTATCATCTCACTAGCTTTGAATAAAGAATTGAATCTTTGCCTTGTCTGAACCTAGTAATTTTTGCCTTACATAGCTTAAACCCTGATATGGGGTGAGCAACCAGTACACCACATCTCTGGTTCTAGAAGTACAACTTGAATGATGGTTCTTACTTTGAGTTCACAAACCTGTGAGTTTTGGTGTTAGGCAGCAGCACCTTGTCGTTGCTAGAGTGAGGCAGAGGGAAAATAGGAGCCTTGAGAAGGCAACGCTATGGCTGCGATAAGGAGCAGAGAGAAGCCAGTTTATGGTGCTGACATTTTGATGTGTTGCCAGGTGAAACTTTGGTATAAAATCTGAGATCTTCAGCATCCAGGAGTCTCTTTGTAGGAGCTCTGCCCCTCCCACTACAAGTTAGATGGCACACAGATCAGCTAGGGCTGAAGGTTCGAGGTACTGATCTGTAACAAGAAAGGCAAAGCCTCAGAGCACTTTTGTAGCAACAAACTGTAGCTCATCCTAGCCTGGTGGGCAAAGTAAGAGGTAAATACTTATTTTTCTAAAAGATTTTTAATTGGACTTCCCATTCTGTTTGTTTAGACTTGTAAGTATATTAAGTAATGCATTGTACCTGACATTAGATCTTTGCAGAACTGACACCTGACCACTTCATTCATGTTATAGTATCAAATTGCAATATATTATAGTCTAAATGGTTAAACAGCAGATAGGTAGAAAATGCATAGTGTTTTCTTCCGTGTGAGTTCTGAACTAGAAGCAGAGAGAATAATGAAAATCTGTTATGTGAAGGCAGCTCCTAACAATCTGTTTAATGAGAGTTGTATACTTCTGGGATAACATGTTAATTCCTGGAGACTGAAGTCTTGAATATTCATAGACAAACATGGCATGAAAACACAGCTCCAGGTTTCCCCACTCTACTCTGCCCCTAGTTGACAGTAGCAAGGACAACTGTATGTCTGGATGAGACTCAAATTCTGCATCCTGTTCAAGGCTCTTTCCCTTCTGCTGCGACTTGTCCACATGATGAGAACTTTGTATTAGGTAAATAAGAGCTCTTGTGTACACAAAACAGTCCACACTGATTTTAGCTTATATTTACAAGTAATTAGCCTAATTTTACTAGGAAGCAGTTGAATTGAAACCAAAAAGGAACTCAGTAGCTGAAATAAAAATGGTTCTCATGAGGAATAACTTAAGTTAGATGACAACCTCCATTAGACCAGGCTTGAGACAGTGAGAGGTGACATCCATGCTGAAGATAGCTGGCTCTTAGAAATAAACATCTATTCAACAATATTAGGAGGACTGAAATTTTGATAAATATTTTTTAAGAATGATCTTGGTGTGAACAACAAGAGCTCAAATGTTTTTACCAAGTCAAAATTGGTTGTCAACTGATTAATTACAGCATAAACACAAAACCTCACAGCTAGGCAGACACTTGATCTGGACATCTAAGTGCACTGAAGACAACTACTTTTAGCCTGACAAATGGATAAAATGAGTTCTGGGATATGCACATACTTGCCCCAGTGTAGACACACAGCATCCACACAGCAGGGAATCGCCTAACATATCGCCTTCCCATGATCTCATGCAGGAATCATGCCACACCTTTCTCGCTTTTTTAAAAGAAGTGTCCCTTGCCTTCGTGAGAAAACAGTGAGAGAAGAAGACGGGACACTTCAAAGCTCCATGGGACCCTTCAAAGCTGGGCAGGACAAGGGGAGCAGAAGAGGAGCCCCAGTGTAATTGGGAAGCAGGATTGGTGTTGGTGGCAGAGTATCTGTAGAATCCATGGAGAGGATAGGATGTGCTTGAGGGGAGCAATGCCGCAGGAGGTGTGTGCTGCATGTGCCCATATTCATGCAGCAGCTCTAAAACTCTGGAAGGTGAGAGGGGAGAAGATGTCCCCAAAGCATGACTCTTTGGGGAAAGGGATAGTTGTGCCTTTTTATTTTGCTTCGTTTCATTATTTCTCCTGAAAGGAAGGGAGTTGTTATATGAAAGGTATTTTTTATTGTGATGCTAAAGTGGCAGTTGTTCGGGCAGGTTCACATCACAGCCTTCGAAAGGTAGCAATTTGTGCAATAGTATTAGTCCAGCCATTTAAAATAAGGTCTTCAAATAGCAGTCAGTCTGAAGACAGAGAGAGACAAAACTCAAGTGCATATTACTCTAACAAATCATGTGTATTTGAAAAGCTCAACTAGAAATAAGCAGTTTATACAACTATTAAAAAAAAAAAGAGAAAAAGGAAAGAGAAAAAAGCAAGCATCCATAACTATTTTTAAACCAAGTTAGCTTTCATCTTTTTATTTATTTCTTCTGCTTTCTTTATGCCGCTTCTCAAAGGATACTAAAGACATTTTACAGTTGTTTCTTTTTTCACTTGTCTCATGTCTCTTTAGTTGGCTGATAAGTAATTATTGAAGAAGTATTACACAGTATTACGCAAGCTGTAGTTTACAATTATGTCTTCATTAATTGTTTTTAAATTATTTTGTTTTTCACAAATAGTGATATGTAAAAATATTTTTTCTGCTTTGCATGCGTGAAATCAAAACTTAAAAAACCCTCTGTCATTTAGAGTTTAGGATCTTCAGTACAAGGACTCTCTTTACACCTCTGTAAATCACAGTTTGCATGCTGGGAAATAAATAATGATTTTTGGTTTAAGTTTTGCTTATAACTTGTAATATCAAAAAAATCTTTGCAGACCAAAGGGAGATTTGAACTTTAGAAGTCATATGTTTATGAAACATCTTTTAAACAAGATTTTTACTGTGACTGATTTATGTTCTAGGAATTCCCCATTTAGCCTATGATTTGTCTTATTATTACGCAGAATCCAAATATAATGCTGTGCTGGTTTTGACTGGGTTGAAGCTAATTTTCTTCACAGTAGCTGGTATGGGACCATGTTTTGGGTTTGTGCTGAAAACAGTGTTGACATTTCAGAGAAGTTTTCATTATACCTGAATAGTGCTGCACAGAGCCAAGACCTTTTCTGGACCTCACCCCACCCCACCAGTGAGGAGGCTTAGGGTGCACTAGAAGCTGGGAGGGGACACAATCGGGTCAGCTAGTCCCAACTGACCCAAGGGTAATTCCATACCATATAGCATCATGCTCAGTATGTAAAGCTGGGGAAAGAATAGGGAAGGAAGGAGACACATTTGGAGTGTCTTCCCAAGTCACCATGTATGGCAGAGCCCTGCTTTCGTGGGGGCAGCTGAACACCTGGCTGTCTGTGGGAGGTGGTGAATCAGTTCTTTTCAATTCAAGTTCAAAACAATTCCTTGTTTTGCTTTGTTTGTGTGTGCTGCTTTTGCTTTACGTATTAAACTGTCTTTATCTCAACTTGTGGGCTTTATCACTTTTACTTTTCCAATTCTTTTTCTCATCGCCAGGGAGAAGTGAACAAGTGACTGGGGTTGAGCTGACATTTGGAGGTAAACCGTGACAAATAGAAATAATTTAATGTAAAATATCCTAATTAAAGGTGTCCATAATGAGGCTTGTTTCAAAACGTTGGAAAGAAGACTGAGTTTGTTAAAACATACTCTCTCTTTGACAAGATCAATTTCTCTGCCCTGCAAGCTCTGCAGAGACTCTAGTGGACATAATTCACCACAGTAACTGTTCCCTTCTAAGTACATGAAAGAGAGAGGGAAGTACAGGTTGCCTTTTTGTATGTGAGATGTCTGCAATTTCTACCACTTTTAATCACATTTTTATTCTTACATGCCTGTTGCAACTCTAATGGAGCTTTTGCCAATATAAACTTCAGAAAAGCGTTATTACCATCTTAATCATAACACTCAAACAATATTAAAAATTGCATAATGGAATTTTGGAGAGCAAGGAGGATTCAATTTGGGACCTGTGCATATGGGCTCATTCTGAGGAAAAAAATAATTTTCTATTCAAAATGTAGTATTTTGTGCTTGTAATTACAGGACATGAGAGATATTCATAAATGAATTTTGATGTCCCTATTTTCACTACAATTTCAATAGCCTGGGGAAAATGGATGTTAATCACAGCTCAAAAGAGTTTTTTTTATATTTGTGCCTTTTTGCTCAAAAATAGGTAACAAAACATTTTTTGATGTACATACATGTGGACATGCACAAAATAACAAGAAACATTTAAATACACAATCTTTTGTATAAACAAGTCTTTACACCTTGTTCTTCCCTTTTGCAAAACCAAAGGATGCACTACCAATATTTTTAGCTTTTTACATTGTCCTTGTGATGGAAAAGTGGACAAAGTATTTCATAAGCTTGCGTTTAGCTCTCTTTGCATAGAATCTGAAATTCAGTTGAAGGATCAAATTACTTCTTGTTTTATTATTTGTTATTATTTATAGATATTTATAATATGATGTATAATTACATTTACATTTATATATTTACAGTATTTAAGTTTCTTTAGATACTTTTTTGTTTACACTAAAATTCTTCAATAAAGGCTATATCAACTATCACAAGGTTTATTTAGAAAAAAATTAGTTCCTGTGTTGTTCCACATTTTAAATTAATAGAACTCATCTTTCCAGTACTCTTTAATACTACTGGAGAAAAAGTAACCCCCTAAAATCAAAACCCCAGCTTTTCTGTCTCTTTAGTTCTCACAGGATTTCTTGACTTTTATTGTATAAAACATTGACCTAAACTTAATGAATAAATGGAATTGAACTAAAAAAAGAACTTATGCACCTTACAGAAAGGTAGGGAAAAATAAAAGCTATTACTGACTAAAATTTATTTAGCATCGTAACTTACACCAATATTTACTTCTCTAACTTTTTTTAAAACTTCCATAACAGAAATTGTATGTTTAGTATTTGTTTTTCTTTAAGTTATTTGAAAAACAACATACATTACTTTCTGAACTATATATGTATATGAAAAAAATTGTTTTAAACCACATCATTCTAATTCAAATACTCTGTTAATGTTATTAGTGTGGAATAAAAACATTTATTATATGAGTGGTAATTATAGACTATTGTCTTCTGCAAAGATGAGTCCTTTAAAAACAATGAAATTAAGTTTGCTAAGTCAAGAATTGGAGCGATAAGGAATTCACAGTATCTGTGTTAAAGCTGTCCTTCCTTCCACCATTTATAGAATTAGAGTATAACTCCAAGACACCTGATCCTGTAATATACTAAAAAAAAAAAACCAAAACAAAATAAAAGACAACCAGCTGTCTGAAGACTTAGAGAACCATCATGCCTCTTAAAGAATATTTTCCAAAACTTACCAAGCTTAAACCTCTAGATTCAAAGCCCTCAATGATATGCTTTTCAGAGCACATCTTCAAATTATTCCTATTCTTTGCATTCTTTTTCTCTCATTATTAATATCCAGTTTGTAAAAATTAAGCTTTTGCAATGACACCATGCATAATGCATACACATCTGATCCTGCAGCCCTCCTTATATTTTGAACCTGCTGGCTAAGTTCAACCAAACTTGATGAAGGAATTGAATTCTGAAAGTTTCACAAAAAGAGGTGGATTCATAGACCAACCAGCTTACACTTGTTGTCCCTGAACATGTGCTGTGACCCACCTGTGATTCTGCATGAGATGGTACCCGTATAAGTGCCCAGGCTACACTAGATGTGTGGAATGTGTAAAGACACTAATCTATCCTGCTAATTATGTTATTCAAATGCTTTTGCTTTCCTGTCATTACCCTCCCCTATACTACTGCAGAAGTCCATGCCCCTTAGAGGTGCCTGTGGTATCGTACCAGGTAAGGGATGGATTCTTTTTGTTTGTATTCTTAAATTAAAGACCCAGTGAGGCCTTTAAAATAATTCATATACTTTTGATACTGTCATAATTTTAAAAACTGGGCAAATTATGATTTTGAATATATTGAAAGTTTCAATATATTCAAAGTGTTTCAATATATTTCCAAGTGTTTTCTGCCTTTAGATCTAATTACAGGAGATGATTACATTCAGGACCTTCTGTGATCACAGAGGCTGGTGATACAGTTTTCTCTCTAATGAAAAAGGTTAGGTGGCTCAAAATCATGATTTAGGTTTCAAGCTGTCAGAGCAGAGCAAAAAATGTCAAAGTAGACAATCTTTGGGCTAGAACTTGAATTGGGAAACAGGCAAACAGGACCAAGACACCCCAGATACAACTGCGTGCCCATATATAGGCACTGCACAAATTGGCTGATACCCCTTGTTGTGGGTTGGAAAAAGAAATAAAACCGTTCCTCCCCACCACTCCCTGATGGGATTGTCCGCAGTCCCGCGCTGTCGCGCCCGTGGGAACCGCATCGGGAACGGAGCTGCGGCACGCACCGGAAGCCACCGGGGGCTGTGGGTGATGGCGCCATGATGGCCAGCGGCAGCGGGCGAGCCGGCGGCGGCACTGGGAGAGGCCGGCGGTGGTCCGGGCTGGGTCAGCCAGCGCGGGCCCAGTGGACCGCCACCTCCGCTGCCCCTCTGTCTCTCGGCCGCAGTCTGCTCCACGGCATGTGCCGTCCGGGCCGCAGCGGTGCCTCCTCGTTTCCCCCCTCATAGCAGCGCCATGGCGGGGGCGTTGCGCCTCCCACCACCCCAGGTGGGGGCAGTCGGCAGGGACGCAGGGGTACGGGAGCCGGGCCCGCCGGCCCCCGGCGCCGCTGTTAACCGGGGCGGACTGTCCTCAGTGCGCCCCGACCGTGCGGCGCCGCCGGGCCATGTGCGGCCGCGCCTGGGCGCCCAGGGTCCGCGGCGGCAGCGACGGTTTGGCCCGCTGCGCTGGTGCTGCGGCCCGGCGGTGGCGGCGCCGGTCCTTTGGCGGGGGAGCACATGGTCCCCATGGCGGTCGCCATGAGCCGGAAATGCCTTCCCGGCACGCGTATCACTTCCGGGCGGAGGCAGTTTCTCCCATGAGCAGGTGCGTGCCGGGGCGGGCCCCGGGGGCGCCGGCCAATGGGACGAGGGCCAGCCCTTGGGGCGCCACCCCCAGAGGGCGGAGACACTAGAACCTTATAAAACAGCTGCGTGGACGCGATTCCGGTCTCTTTTTGCCTGAAGATAGCAGGGGAACCATCGGCTCTCGCCTTCACCGGAATCTACTCCGCTGGAACCTGAGTCGGGTGTTCTGCTACCGAGGTTTGTTGAGCGCCTGGGAGGGGGGATTTTCTTCCCTTTCAGCAGAAGGGTTGTTCCTTCCTTTTTGTTTTTTTTTTTCTTTCCTTTTTTTTCCTCTCTTCTCTTTTCCCTTCCTTTTGTGGCTTTTCCTTTCATTCCCGCGGAGGCAGGTGATTTGGGGGCTACCTTGCCGCTGCTCCCACGGTGGGGGGGGGCCAAAGGACACCTTTTTCCCCCCTTTAGCACTAAATCTCTCCTCGGGCTAAAAGGGAGGGAAGGGGGGGGGGCACGGTTTTGTAATCTTCTTGAGTTGTTTTCCTCAGTCGAAACCGGGCAGAGGTTCATGGCCAAGGGGATCTTGAGAAAACGTGCTCCCTTCTAACTACCTTGGAGTCTCTCAGCCGGGCTCAGAGGGAGAGAGAGACAAGCACTATCTCCAGAGCGTCCTCACCCCAAACGTGGGCCCTGGAAAAATTTAATTTGTCTGTCTGTCTTGCACTTTATTTGTCGGGTTTTGGTGTTTTCACAAAATAAACTGTGATTTTTGTGTGTTTTCTTCATTTTGGGGGTGTGTTTGTGATTTCTCTCAGAGTCTCTGCTCCAAAATCACTGAATTTGTGGTAAAACCACCACACCCCTGGAATTGCACATCCTCAGTGACCAGGAAAGAAGGGAAAGCAGAAATGAGTGGTATGAAATCATACAGCAGATTGTAATTGGACTGAGAAGTTTATGTAAACCTTCTGATTCTCTCTCATCTTCTCTTTTCAATTCACCATTTACTAATCCAGGTTGATTCCATTCTCTAGTATAATACTGACTGCACTGCCACATAGCTGGCGTATGATGTACCTTATAATGTACAAAAAATAAGGTGTTCATTTGTGCAAAACACTTAGAGCCTTGTTTGTTTATAACCACCAGGTCTTGATGTACTGGTGTCCTTAGGTGGACTGTAACAAGCAGGGTACTCAAGCACCATGGTAAAAGGTTTAACATGAAAGAAATAGAAGTATTCTGTAATTGTGATAAGGAATGCAAGCTGGTCATGGTGGTTGAGTTTACTCTTTGTTGGAAGAAGATAACAGGGAACAACCCAATGTCCCTTGCTACTCAGTACTGCAGAGAGTTATTACAGACAGGGCCTTGTAAGTAATTGACTTTTCAGATTAGGTCCTTGCAAAATCAGTGAAGGAAGTGACAGCCTAGATGCTCACAAAGACTCCCCTGTGACATTACTGACAGTGAATCAGGGACCAAACACCATGCAGAGCTGCAAGTTTCCTCCGTCTCCTGCCTGAGGACATTTAGCCCCGTAGTTCTACCCTCTCTAATCACCAGGTTTCTGGCAATTAATGTCTCACTTAATACTGTTCTGCTTTACACGTATGAAGTATTTTCTTGGAGAAGAGGCCAAGACTCAGTCATCACCACTGTCAAGGTAAATGATTTCAACAGCAAAAGATAAGCAAATCTCATCTAACACTGATCTACAGCTTTGCTCAGAGCGTAGAAAGAGTTGGATTTGATAAGTGATCTTAGAGGTCTTTTCCAAACTTAATAATTCTATGATTTTATGTGTTTTTTTTCTAATGGTTATATGAAATCTAACCCTAATCAGAAAGTATTTTATAAACATGGCCCAAATAAATTTTCATGTGATCAGAGCCTTGTGCTTTAATTGTCAGTCCCTTATGCAAACTTGTTATTATATTTGGCTTTAGAATAGAAGCCATAGACCAAGAACTGACAAAAACTCTGGCAAAATAAAAAAAAAGAAAAAAAAAAGAAAAAATTGCATCTTGCTCTAAGGGTAAAATGGTTGTTGGAGATATATAAGGATATTGAACTGAATCAGCCATAAATTGGTTTGCCTGGATCTGTGTCTTGGTAATCCTCACAGTGTTAAACTCTTGCCTTCAAAGGCTTTCCAAATATAGCCTTCTTTCCCCCATTATTAAAATTAATGTGGATTTAAAATGGTTACTGATTCCTAAAGCAGATTCAGGCTGTTGAACTAATATGGTAATTTTATAGAAAGCTATACCTCAGCTTCTGCCCAAGAACAGTGGCATCAGTATAAAAGAAGAGGAGGGAGATCAACATATCTGGTTCCTTCAAGACTCAGGAAGGACTTGGCTAGCTAGGACTTTTTGCAGTCCTAGCCACGGAGGAAAGAAAATAATCAAATGTCATGGTTTTCTTTTTTCTTCTTTTATATCACTTAGGTTAAAATAATTTTGCCATTCCTATATTTGAAAAAAATAGTCTCAAAATTCCATGTAAAAAGATTTCAAAAAAAATTTTTGCTGAGTAGTAACTTAAGTGATATGTCAATTTTGTAAGCACTCAAGGTGTATAACATAGGACATGACAGAAAAAACACAAGTTGTAAATAGTGGAAAGCACCATTTCACAAATATGTCTATATCCCTCTTGAGAAATCATAAATAATGGGAGAATTTATATCACACTAGAAATAAATATCCAGGACTTCTGAAAATTTAACCCTTAACATGCCTTCTAAACTGCCCTGATTTTTAACTTAATTTCTAACCACAGTTCATCCTCCATCATTTTTTTCTCCAAAATAGCTATCTGCTGAGAAAGTAATCTAGATTTTGTCATTGAAATGAGCTTTTTCCTCACTAGCTGTTCTATTTCTGAAACTTAGGCAATTACAATTGTTTTTACCTTATGTTATCTTTTGCCCTCCTTTACTTACAAGGCGTCACTTAAATTTCTTTTTCCCAACAGATTCAAGAACAGGTGTTTACGTGCACATTTACAATTTTCATGTTCTTATACAATGAGTTCTAGATTTTTTATTCAAAAAAGTGTATTTTGTTTTACACAAGTAACTTCTTCATAAAGATCATTCAAAGAATTGGGAACCTTAGTTATTCCCTAGTGCTAAAGCTATCATACCATTCATATTACGCCTCATATTTTATTTGAGTTTAATTTTCCTCCTGTATATGTTGGAAAATCATTCACTTACAATTGTGAGGGGTTTTTTTTTTTGTTTGTTTGCTTGTTTTTTTCTTGTTGCTTGGTTTTTTAAATTAAGGGGAGTAACGATTGATATGAGTTGTAGGTACAATAGTAAATGCCCTTGCCACTACTCTATCAAACACTGACTCGGGCCTTTGAAGATGTCCTTACATAGCAGCTTGCAACCACCCTAAGCAGTCATATTTCTCTCCGTAAATTAAATTTCTTTAAAAAGTCTCACTTTATCCTGAGGCTGAAATTCAGTTCTAGTAAATTCTGATCTACAGAGACATCTATTTCCCATTGAAGTTGATGAGAGCTGCAAGTGACCGGTGCCTCTGTAGCTCAGACCCCTAGGCTGGATTTCTCCCAGAGTACGAATATGTTATTAATAGGAGCCAGCTATCTTTGGCTAAAAGCCTGGTGAAAAACACTTTTGTGCTTTTCACAGAGGTGAGATGGTTGATTACGGTGCAAACTTCCAGCACTCCTTGAAAGTTTTTGCCTGAGTTTATTTTAAAATGATTTTTTCCCAAAGGAAGCCTTAAGTAAGAAGTAAATATAAGAACAGGCTCTCAGAACTTTTTGACTTTTTCAATTAACCAGAACTGAATGAGATAAAGAAAAAAACCCAACAAACCAATCAACCTTCTTCAATGCTTTTTTTCTCAGTTGGGATTAATTTTTTCTTTAGAAAAATAGACGTCATAACTGGTTTTGGAAAAAGAAAATATCAAACGCACCTGAGGTTTTAAACAAACAGTTCCTGCTGTTAAACAAATCCATGGTGAATTGTAGATAGAAGAAAAATCCCTAAAGCAGAGGCAAAAAAAAATCCAGTAGCAGTTCACCAGATCTGTATCTAGGCTCTTGCTTTGGTACCAGTGGGATTTCTTTGATAGGTTGACTCAGGCTTTTGATAGAAGGAAGATTTAGTGAGAATATGTTCATGACTTGCTTTGCTGCCTTAGTTCATATGTTTGATTTCTAGGTTTGGTGTTTACATTCCTTTTTAGAGTCTGCATTGGACAGATCACAGCTGTAATTTTATTTCTTTGCTATTTTGTGCTGCAGTGCTCTGATTATCCAAGAAAAAGCTACTCTGTTTTGATGCATACCTGACAGTAATTAATTTGCCAGGAAGTCAGGTAAAAATTAAAGATTAACTTTTTGCCCTTATTCTTAGCAACTCAAGCTTGCTGAACACACCTCAGGATACAAAAGATGTGTGGATATATATGTTGCTATTTTTACTTGCCAGCCAGCAGCTGGACAGTCAAGGACTCTTGAATTATTAGAAATGCTTTCTTATTTGGTAGGTGAACTATGGCAAATGGGTCCCCCAATTCTTCTTCATCTTAAACAGAGGTTTCAGTAGGTGATTCAGGAAGAAACCTGCTTTAGATAATCCATTAAGTTCTTTTCTAGAGTAGAATTGAATGTTGTGCTGATGTGAGGAACCCTCAGTCCTGAGGATTAATTGATACAATTTCTGAAAAGGGCTGTCATAGCCAAACAGTCAATTATATCAAACCTTCAAAAGCCTTATGACAAGCTTCAGGTCAAATCTCTAAGTGCAGATACATGCCATATTTTGTCCTCTTCATTGATGCTGCATCAGGGAGAAGTAGTAACGCTGGCAAAACTGGAGTTCTTTGCCCAACTTCCTGGAGCATCACAATTTGGATTTTTCCTATTTAGAATAGAACTAGCGTAAAGAAATAATGAATTGTTTTACCTCTAGTCATCTAAGAAGAATTTGGAAAATAGACATGAAAATGTCATCCCAGAATTTTATATTTTAAGCATTAAACCAAAACCAAACCCCACAAAAACCAAAACAAAAAAATCCTTTTCCTTCCTCTGATGTTTTCTTTCTTCACACAATAACGCCTCACTGAAAATAAAAGATGTCTCAACTCAGCTTGTAGAATTGCTCTGGCAATGCAGCAAGCAGCTTGCCTGGGAGAAAGGCAAGGAAATGAGAAGAAAGTAGAGGGCTAGATTCACTGGGAGAGTTGGAACGGAACCTCAGCATCATCACACTGTGCAAAACCCCTTGAATTTTGACAGGTATGTAAACTCAGATAAAACTACAGTTAGAGAGTTTACTGCACTAGTCCAATCTTCTGATTTACTGTCTCTGTTTACAGTTTTGTTTGAAATCATCACACCATGAAAGGTAGAAAATGAAAGGATGTGTTCAGGAGGGAGAATATATCTGAGAAAGATTTCTGCAGTGTTTCTGGATTGCTGACATAAGAAATAAAGTGATTTTCAATTATTTTTAAGGAGTAGAAAGTTGGACTGTGATCAAATTAAATAATTCATATTAATTCATTCTCAATAGCAACACTTCAGTAACACTCTCAGTGCTGCATTTTCATTTTGTCCAGACATGCATCTATGATTTATAGATCTCAACATCTCTCTCCAAATCAAGGATTATTTACTTAAGTGCGGAGAAAGAAATGCATGAATCAAAGATCACCCAATGGGACCGACTCTCTNGTGAAAGGCTGAACGACATTCCAGAATATCTGATTTTCATTCTCAATAGCAACACTTCAGTAACACTCTCAGTGCTGCATTTTCATTTTGTCCAGACATGCATCTATGATTTATAGATCTCAACATCTCTCTCCAAATCAAGGATTATTTACTTAAGTGCGGAGAAAGAAATGCATGAATCAAAGATCACCCAATGGGACCGACTCTCTAGCAACTTGTAAGGGCAGTAAAGGGCATGAAGATTTCCTGCATCCTATGCAATAGACCCAACCCCCAAGTAACAGTTATTCTACTGCCATCAAAATACCTTCTGATGAAAATCCCAGTGAAGCAGCTACACTTCCATGGCTGCATTCACTCTTTACTCAATCAATCAGAACTGTTTGACAGAAACATCTCATTAAAACGTCTCCATCCAGCAGGGTGCAGAAGTCTATTGTAAGGGTTTCGTTTGTGGCAGAACAGAATCTTTTCAGTTTCTTGCTTTCACATCTAGCTAAAGATAGACCTTTTCTCCTTTAGTGTTCTTCTTTAACTTAGTTACAATATTGGTTTTGTTTAGCTGCTTTGCCAGATTTACTTGTGTGTGTGTATAAAGTGAATCTTCCCATCTTCTCCCTTTTATGTCATACACTCTTCTCCTGCACAGTTTTCAAGATCTGTGTACAACCCGAGAGTGCATGTATGTTCTTGGTACTGACTCTAACAGGATACCCAGTGTATTCTCTTCCTTGATTCCTCTCACTGGAGAGTTAAATATTTTAGTTTTGCAAAGGAAATAGAAACCTTACCATCTTTTTGAAACAAACTACATCAGAAGCTTTTGGAGGAAATGAGGCCATAACAGTGAAGCTAAATGAATTTTTCGTATCTGTTCACTGTGAAAGAATCTTTCTTTACATGAGTGCATCAGAGGTTGTATCTCAAACAAATCTTTGTTTCAGAACAAAGTTGATCTAAAGTACAGGAACCATTTTTCAGAACTCAGCCACAAGTTCTAGCCTAGTACTGAACTTTAACAGCAATTTGCTGTTTCTCCTATCAACCTTCATATCAGAAGACTGTAATGTGAACTCTAAGGGTTTCATGGGGTCTCAGAGAGAGCGCTTACCAGAAAAGCCAGATATAATGTGAAAATCTGTAGAAGAAAATTTGACTAGTGTACTGGCTAAAACAAAACTTAAAAATAAAAATGGTAGAAATATAACAAGACAATCTACTATGAGAGAGTGAAGCAGGATATTTATCCCTCAGAAATCTGTTGGCATTGTTTGAGGAAACTAAGAAAGGTGTAGATGAATGTGATCCAGCTGATAACACTAATCTGGAGGGGAGAAGTCTTTTTAAAGTCTTTCTTTCCCAAAAGACTTTAACTGACATGGGTAAAAGGAAAGGTATTTTTATGAATGAATAATGGACTAAAGCATAGGGGTAAAAAGACAGGAATAAAGCATTAGTTTTCACACTGGAAAGAAACAGGTATTTGTACTGGCGTCTGTTCACTCTACTGCCTTCAGAAATGATCTACTAGAGGAATTGGATAGGAAAAAGGTAGTCTGAAGGGTAAAAAAGGAAGCTGGTTGAAAGAAGCCATTGCAGATGATGTCTTATAAAGAGAAAGATCACCATTAAAATAGATTAAATTCTGTATCAGTAAAGCAAAGTAAATTGTGAGGGGGGAAAAAAAAGAATTGC
>VYZS01059091.1:0-12327 GCA_013400695.1 Neodrepanis coruscans | reverse complement strand
GGGTCCTCCACAGGGTCACAAGTTCTGTCAGCAATCTTGCTCCTGCATGGTCTTACCCAGAGCCTACTTCAGCACAGNCTGCATGGTCTTACCCAGAGCCTACTTCAGCACAGGCTTCCCACAAAGTTACAACCTCCTTTGGGCACTGAACTGCTCCACCATGGATCACCTGCCCCACTACTATGGTCTTCACCATAGTGGTGAAGATGCCTGGAGCACCTCTTCCCCTTCCTTCTCCACTGACCTTGATGTCTGCAGAGGTGTTGCTCTCACATATTATGATTCCTCTCTTTGGCTGCAATTGCCCTGCTGCAGAACTTTTTGACCTTCTAAACTACATTGTCCCAATGATGGTACTAACACCTCTGGTGGGCTCAGCCTTGGTCAAGCCATTGGACACTGGCTCTGTTGGATATCAGGGAAGTTTCCAGCAACTTCTTAGAGAAGCCACCCCTGTAGCCTCGCTGTAACCCTTGCCATGTAAACTCAATGCACGCACCTTAAAAGCAAATATTTTTAAAGGAAATTGTGAATATTTTTGAAGAGTAGCTTGGATTGCTTTCTGTCATCTTAAAGATTTTAGTGGTTGTTGGTTGCCCTACCTGTGAGGGTAGAGATCAGAAAAAGAAGCTTCCAAAGAGTTGCAGTGTTTATATTTGCTATTTTATATCCTCATCTATCCTGTATATTATGGCTGTCATTGTAGTTATACTTTATCAGTGTAAATGATATTACTTTCCCGCTTAACACCTTTTTCTCGCTCTTTAATGTTGGACATGTAACTCATACTAGCAATCTTGTCACTAAAGAATTTAGTGTGGAAAAATATGTGGGAGATACATTCACAACAGATCTGATTTATTTGAGGTTTTTTTCCTGTGGGTGGGAAGCAATAGCTATTTTTTCTCCTACCAAAATAATTCCTTGACTGTGCTGCTGTATTTGAACAGAGTCTCAGATCAATACTCATGTTTAATAGGGAAAAAAAGTATACTTGAATAGAAATTACTTATGAATACTTTAACATACGTTAAACACATTTTCCTTTTTATGCTCATGCTGTTACTCTCCAGAAAATAATAGCAGAAGCTGGGGCACAGCAAACTGTGCTCTTGCTGGAGAAATTAGTGCTGCTGAGACAGGATGTTATTGTATTAGAATTAGATTATGTAGTGTGTGTGCTTTTTCTTTAGCAGAGATGATCACAAACCTGACTGCCCTGTCCAAATAAAACACTTGTTCCAGGAAAATAGACTCAACCAGGAGACTAAAATGCAGAGGAAACTACTGCGTTTCTTTGCAAGAAACATGAATTTAAAAGAAATACAAAAACAAAAAACTGTTCCAAGAAAACCAATTGCTAGATATTTTTGTGTAAACCAAAGACTGCTCATTTTTCTAGAAAAAAGAATTTGTAATACAATTTGTGACAACGCCACCAGGTGCCCCTTGAAATAGGATTGTATTCAAAAGATGTATCTTAATTGAAGTAATCCATCTCGTTCAACTGAGCCAAACAACTTGAAGATATGTCATGAAATGATGTGGTAAAAATTCCTCATCCTTTTTCCCTTATATGTTTACATTTTTTTTTAATTGATATGCAAACCGTACTGGACTTTTTATTCTGTTGGTGAAGGGTTTTTATATTCCTGGGACCAAAACATATAAGTTCTTAAAAACATATTAGATATTACTAGAATACTTAACAAAATTTTCTCATGATAATTTTTTTTCTAAATTATGGAACCACATAAATACATTAAATTATATGAAATAAATTCCTTTAAGATCTTAGGAATAATAGCTTCAAGAACTTAGGAGCCTTCTGTTCATGCCTGCCTGTAGTCTTTGTTAACAAAGAGAGAGTAACAGGTTTTTTCTCCGTCATCTCTGTGGGTTTTAAAATGAAGCAATCTNTTTTTTTTTTTGTAAAACTGTCATAAAAATATCACATCCAAGACAGCTATTGTATCCATTATGCCTTAACAATTGTGACTGATACTGAAAAAATGGATGTTTTATTCTTAGCAGAAAAAGATTCCCAATGCCAAAAAATACCTCTCTGATAATAATTTTTTGGCAATTAGTTAATTTATCATTTTCTTCAGACCCTACATTTTGCTCTGACAAGAAATGGAAATCTGACTGATTTTTAGAAATCTGAGAGACCAGCATTGACATACGAACTAACTGTGATGAGTGTTTGGTGTAATTGTGGTAATGCACAAAAAGTATTAACTGTCAAACTTGAACAAAGCTGTGACGGCGAAGTGATTTAAAAAGACTCAAGGTTATTTCCAAGTCACCTCACACACTTGGAAAAGGAACAATTAACAAATTGTTATAATTAGGATTTTCTTTTAATCATTCTTTCATTTTTCCGCTTTGTATAGTTTACTACTTCCACCCAAGTTGCAGCTCCAAGCTGCAATTGCACTGTGAGCAATTTCAGTCCCTGAAGAAATCGAACCTGGGCTCTTCTTTAAGGATTTTAGTGATGTGAAATCATTCCTTATTATGTGTCAGAGCTACTATAACTAGTTCAGTTTGAATGTCACAAGTTTGCAAATAATTTTACCAAACGTATTCTAGTGAATGACATTAACAAGTGCTATGCATGTTGATTTTTAAGCTGTATTTGCCAAATATTAAGGTAGAAACCTATCCAGGAAGATACTGATTGACACATTCAGAAGGTGAAGATGTTCTAAATAGATGTTCTGAAAAGAGATAATGCAGTTGTGTCAGTGAAACTGGTTTGAATTAGCTCAGTTTGATTACGGTGTTGTCTTAAAGTAGAAGGATAAATACATATCTGTGTTTCTATAAAGGCTTTGAAACTTTTTATACAGCCAAAGGTTAACTTTTACAGTGATTGCGCAGAACAGTTATGTTTGTGTATTTGAATGTCATGTCCACTTTTACACATTCAGTTCACAAAGGTTATGGATCTGCTGATATTTCAAAGGTGGTGACCACTAGGTATGGTTGTGTGTTTTGAGACAGGAAATCTATTTGCATTATTTGGTTGCTACTTTGATGTTTAATATGAAACTCACTTTTTTCTTTTTTTTTTTCCTTCCGTCTTCTGGCTTTCACAAGTATT
The DNA here is from genome assembly GCA_013400695.1 of Neodrepanis coruscans. Lineage (NCBI taxonomy): Eukaryota > Metazoa > Chordata > Aves > Passeriformes > Philepittidae > Neodrepanis > Neodrepanis coruscans. The sequence continues at coordinate 9,218 of VYZS01059091.1, read as the reverse complement.
TTTCTCATAGGTAAATTAATATTTAAACTATTCTTAGCCCAGTTTTCCTTGGTTTTGTGGGTGTGTGAATGGAAAGTTTTGACAAGGTAGGTGACTTAAGCAGTGTACAGTAGCCATGTGAAGATGAAGTGAAGCCAAGTCTTTTGAAGGTGGTAATGGAGAATTACTACTAATTTACTCAGAGACAGGTGTCCCTGCTCTCTAGTGCCTGTATGTATTGTATAATAACACAATATTCTATTGACCAGGTATTTTTGTTCTCTGTTTAGAAGCTGTAATAATGTTATGATATTTATATGCAATGAAGATTACCTAGGGAGCTCTAATAGGACTGGAAAANAGATTTTTAGGAGGACTGGGAACATGGTTTGCAGTCATGTTGTAGAATGGAAAGTCTCGAATAATAACTAGCTCTGATGGGCAGAATGTTCTGAGACCTGACCCGAGATTTTTAGTGAAGGAACAATGCTTTTGTCTTGCTTAAGTTAAAAGCACATATGCAACAGTGACATGCTTCCATTTCCAATTTAATTCTCAGTGAAGATTTTTTAATTTTCTTTCAAGCTACTGAGGAATTTGTTAAAATAAATATTTTGTATAAGGCCTTCTAACCNGGATTTTCTTTTAATCATTCTTTCATTTTTCCGCTTTGTATAGTTTACTACTTCCACCCAAGTTGCAGCTCCAAGCTGCAATTGCACTGTGAGCAATTTCAGTCCCTGAAGAAATCGAACCTGGGCTCTTCTTTAAGGATTTTAGTGATGTGAAATCATTCCTTATTATGTGTCAGAGCTACTATAACTAGTTCAGTTTGAATGTCACAAGTTTGCAAATAATTTTACCAAACGTATTCTAGTGAATGACATTAACAAGTGCTATGCATGTTGATTTTTAAGCTGTATTTGCCAAATATTAAGGTAGAAACCTATCCAGGAAGATACTGATTGACACATTCAGAAGGTGAAGATGTTCTAAATAGATGTTCTGAAAAGAGATAATGCAGTTGTGTCAGTGAAACTGGTTTGAATTAGCTCAGTTTGATTACGGTGTTGTCTTAAAGTAGAAGGATAAATACATATCTGTGTTTCTATAAAGGCTTTGAATATTTTTTTCTGTTGAAACTTTTTATACAGCCAAAGGTTAACTTTTACAGTGATTGCGCAGAACAGTTATGTTTGTGTGTTTGAATGTCATGTCCACTTTTACACATTCAGTTCACAAAGGTTATGGATCTGCTGATATTTCAAAGGTGGTGACCACTAGGTATGGTTGTGTGTTTTGAGACAGGAAATCTATTTGCATTATTTGGTTGCTACTTTGATGTTTAATATGAAACTCACTTTTTTCTTTTTTTTTTTCCTTCCGTCTTCTGGCTTTCACAAGTATTTTTCTCATAGGTAAATTAATATTTAAACTATTCTTAGCCCAGTTTTCCTTGGTTTTGTGGGTGTGTGAATGGAAAGTTTTGACAAGGTAGGTGACTTAAGCAGTGTACAGTAGCCATGTGAAGATGAAGTGAAGCCAAGTCTTTTGAAGGTGGTAATGGAGAATTACTACTAATTTACTCAGAGACAGGTGTCCCTGCTCTCTAGTGCCTGTATGTATTGTATAATAACACAATATTCTATTGACCAGGTATTTTTGTTCTCTGTTTAGAAGCTGTAATAATGTTATGATATTTATATGCAATGAAGATTACCTAGGGAGCTCTAATAGGACTGGAAAATGCTTTATGTACCTTCTCCATTTATTGTCAGAAAGACTCTGAAGAGTAAATCACTAATTGATACTGAGAGTCTTTTCTACACATAGCAAGACTCACTGCATCACTTCAAAAATCTGTCTTTCTGGCTGTTCTCTTTCCTATTCTCACCACTTTCCACAACATCAGTTTTGACTAGTGAAGGCTTCCATGTAAACTTGTTATGCATTGGATAAAGTTATATCCAAGAATCTGATACAGGCTGACCCAATTAAACATTGAAAAAATAGGCAGTTCTCATATACTGGTTGCTACTTGCATGACATCTTTAGATTTTTATGTGCTTTGTGAGTGCCCTTTGCTTCACGTAGAACTCATTATGTTCCATCTCATAGCAGAAGTAAGTTCAAGTGACTCCTGGCATACAAATTCTAAAAATTAAAATGACTGGTTTTGGTTGTTTTGTTGGTTTTTTTTTTTTACTTACTATTTGGCTTGCAGATTTTGTTAAGAGTTGAAGACTAAAGTTCTTTTGGGACCAATAATATCAACATGTAAATATTAAAGACGATGAAGATCTCCATCACAAATATAGCTGGTATAGTTAACGCTAAGTTGTTAGGGCATTTTTTATTGTGAAAATATTCCTGTCTGGTAATGTTTCACTTGATTTAATTCTGGATTTAAAGGAGCTATTAAGCGTTCAAATATGACAACAGAGAAAATAGACTGTTATAGTTTAACTTTTCAGCTTTTTTTGTCTAAGGTTATTTTCTTTGTTTTTCATAAAAAATAAAATATAAAGTATGTTTTCTCTAGTCAATTGATTTGCCTCTTTGAAAATATTACTAATACATTTTGTGGAACATTGTGGAAACATTCATCCATATATTAAGGTTTGTAATGACTTTGGCTAAAATATGTGCTTAGGGACACTTGTTTGAAGTAATTGGATCTGTCCAACAAACATGTTTCCGTTGCTGTATGCTTGGAAATAATTTTGTACCAGCCCAACTCCAGAACAACCACTGTTCACACTCAGAACTGTGAACAGGTATCGAATGCAGGTTGACATTGGAGAAAGAAATAACTTTAATAGTTGTAGCGTTTAATGTCACTCTTTATCCATGGAAAACAGGATTGAAGTAATTAAATGGGAAACAGAAAGAAAATTTCTGTTAATAAGTGACTTGAGTTTGATAGCTGCTGTGGTTGGAGTTACTCCTTGCATTATGTACAAACATTTTTATCTCTCTGAATGACTATGGATTCCCAAATGCAACCATGAAGTTATGGAGACTGTTTATCACCAGAAGGTGCATTTTCAGCAACAGATAACAGAAACTTTTTACTCTACTGGTCTGTCAGTAGGTTGAGTTACTTTTGTTTGACAACTTTGTATGCTTTACATGGGTGAGATGATACTTTTTCAAACCTGTAGAAATATTCAATATTTTAAGGAAATTTATTAATCTTATTAAAATCTTGTTGGATTTATTTGGATAGGTCCATTACCAAACATGAAAAAAAAGTCACTTCACCTTAAACTCATAACTTATGTTTCACCTAGAGATTTCTTTTTAATGACAGTTCATTGTGCTGTTCTTAAATTCCTTAATTTTCAGAGACAGAGTTCAGATGCACTGAATATGATTAGAACTCTTATCATGAAACTGAATTCCTCTGGAAATTTCCGTATGCTAAAATAAAAATGTTTTGCAGCAACATCTGCTCTCCTATGGCAGGATGAATAATTTTGTCTAAGTTGCCAACTGTTTTGGGTGTTTACTTTCCCATGTTCAGGCAGAGTTCCATGTCTAGTCTTTCAGGATCAGGTAACTCTCTGAAGCACCTATTTCTGCCCTCTCAATCCTCCCTCGTGCTATGGCAGACCTCAAAGTATCAGAACTGAAAAACTGCATCTGAAGGGACAACACAGTGACATCAGACAGGACAAGCATCCAGGTTACCTGGCAAAGCTCCAAAACAGGTCTCCTGACAGTTGATATACTGACAGCAAATGAATTAACTCATGCATGGTGTTGGCTGTAGGTGCTGAACTTCCAGCCCCTAGGAGCACAGTGTTGTTTTGACTTGAGGGAAAGCTTCACAGTGGTACTTATCTGCTTCAGCTCCTTGTGCCATCTGCCCATGTAATCTGTGCTCACTGTTTTTCCCATGAGGAAAGCAGCTCTTTCTATACTGAAACTGTGCTGACAGTCCTCTTGTTTCTGCAAAAATGGAAATTCTGTCCAGTGGAGCTATGGCAAATATTTTTGTGCTGTTCAAGAATTACAGTGTTAAGCACTGGGCCATTGGTGTTGCGTGACAGCAGATACGTAATGCTTTTGACAATGGTAATGGACACCAGGAAAGATTTTCAAGAAGTGCATTCATTTGACTCTGTTTTCCTCTCCCACCCACAAATTTCTTTAATTTTATATAGGCCTCTTATGGCACAGCAGAAAAAAAAAAAAAAAGAAAATGCAATTACAAACATTGAGCCATGAAATATTGGCTGCGAAGTTGAGGCAGTTAATTCAGACAAGTACAATGCTATTTGGGTATTATGATTAATAAGGAAAATATTTTAAGCTGGCCTGACAAACTGGTCTGTAAGCCTTTCAATGAGAAGTATTTAAATTGCTTCAGTTAGAGTGAACAAACTAGATTGATGTAATGTCCCCATGTAGACATGACCTTGCTCTGCTTGTCTTCCTGCTTTGATCTGAGATCAGGGAGCAAGATGAAAGCAGATCAGAAGAGTGCTCTCTATTGTACCTCTGTAAGTGATCACATCTATCTTCATGTGATGCCATGGCAGCTGAGGCCAGCTCAGGTGACAGAGCTGATTTCCCACAGTTATAAATGCAAAAGGACTGCAGGCAAGGAATTTCAATGAGCGGCACTGGATTTTGCAATGTTAGCCAGCAGGCCCTCAATCAGTCGACTGAATCTTCTATGTTGCCTATCCATTTAGCCACTTTTTTGGAAAATGGTTGCATTAGAGGTAACAGTGAAGATGTACGTCCCTTGTTCCTTTCATGACATAAGGCAACATTGATGCTTAAGTGACCTAGGCAAATTAGGAGTAGTTCCTCAAAAGTAATGTCCCTGTTCTGACATAAAAGAGAGAAAATGAGCAGAGTGTAACTGAACATGTTATTTATTGATACGACATACAGAAAAATGAATACATGTTGTTGCTAGATCTGTGTATAAACAAGAAATTATTGCTTTTCCTTTTTTTTTCCTACTAGCAGCTAACTACAGGTGTCATCCCTAGACAAAATGTGTCATGAGTCCTAGAGAAAGACTGTCTTCATCTGAAAGAGCTTAAGCACTGACCATACACCTATAGTCATCCTGCTTGGCTGAACTTGCAGGGATATAGTGTGATTTGTTTTCCTTCAGAATGAAATCTTCTTATTCCCTGCTGAATATAGTGTGAAAGATATTGTAAAATCTTGTTCTCCTGATTTCCATGACCTGCTGGAAACAGTAATGGATCAGCTTTTGCTGGAAAACAGCACTGCTGAAGCACTAAATCAGACTCTTTTGCAGAAAATGTTGAAATGAACCCTATGTTTATAAATTCCATACAAAAGGTCTCTTTTTTTTTTTCTGCCTTCCATAAATAAAATTTTCTTTTTATACATTCACCCACAAGCTACCTTCATTCTGCACTTGATAAGTTGTTTCTGTATTTTTTTTTCACCGTTTATACAGACACAGGGAATTACTCTTTATGAACTTTAAATGTAACCATCCTTCACAACAAGATTTTTTGCCTATTCCAGTAATGTAAATGGAAATAAGACATTATAAATAATTTTTAAGTTAGATCCTTTATGACCTATGACCTAGGTCAAAAGCTTCAAAGATGTTACAAATTATTTGTTTGTTCAGGAAAATGTTATCACATTAACTTACCTTATCTGTAGATTCTCAATGAGAACTGTAGGTTGAGATTTAGAAAAAGAATTTGCCTGATGTTTAGAAAAAGACCCATTGGTATTGCAAATTAGTTAATTTTATTTCCTCTACCACTATTGATCAAGCTTTCCATGTCAAACCAGTAAGAATTTAATGAGAATTCAGAAATATAACTAAGTTCATTCAGACTGCATTTTCTACAGCAGTGGTTAATAATAGTTGTTTAAAAACTTAACCCGAGTTGAAGGAATTCCATGTTCAGCACTGAATTAAATGTTATTTTAAGTTCTAGACACTAAAAGAAGATCTTGGACATTTTTACATCAACAGGGGTTGATAAATAAGAGAGGATGAGTTTTTTGAAGAACATTAGTTCAGTTTTGCTTTGACTGTGGATGTTTCGCACAAGGTTTAAATGTTAGTCTTTGTCTTCTTAGACCTAATCCTGTGGTTGCAAGAGGTGCCGGTAAAAAAGTGAAATCTGATTCTGGGGTTGCATGAGAAGTAATAGCTTTCTACTCAGGCATTTTAGTATTTGTACTAATTTAGTGTTTTCCATGCATCCATGAATGGATGTTTGGATTTCTGAAAGTGGGAAGCACTAGAGAAAAGGTAAGCCCTCCTTTATTTAGTAGAAGACTAATGGAATGGGGACAGCCAACAAAATTATCTACCTCCCTGGAGGCTATGGAAAATAGTCTCCATTGCAGTTCAGTGCTTGATTTTCATGAGCATAGACTGACAATTGCGTGAAATTGGCTTCAATTATGGGTAGGTAGTTTAGTAAGATGGACTACTGCCCACTAGGGAGAATTTTGGAGCTGTGAGAAACTTATCTTTAATAATGATAATATAGATAAAGATAACAGTTTATCTTTGATGAATATGACTTTCCAAGGCTTTGGTCTTATTTCTTGAGCATCAGGTTCATCTACACAGAAAAAAAGAAGAAATGGAAATTAAAATGTTCATGTGTGTGTGTGAAATGACCTATTCTTTACTTGCATTTTTAAATAACTTAAAGGAGCGAATTTTATATAATTTACCTATTTCTAATCTGAATGATGTGTTTTAAAATATTTAGAATTTGAAATGTTTATGGAGGAATCTGGGGCTAATAACAAAACAAGTAATTCTAAATAATAGCCTAATATATAATTCAATTATAGCATACTCTAATATAATCTGCTTGTTCAAAAACACATTAAAAGAGACAATATGTCTCATTAAAATTCAACATCCATTTAGCTCAGCTGGAACAAGACTTATTTCAACTTCATTCACACTGAATTTTTAGATAGATTACAAATACATAGGCTTAAACAAAACTAAATACAAAATATTTTTGGAGTTACACTGAAAATATTTGAGTGGCAGCATCTGTATATATTTCATTAAATACTGTATCTTTGTGTTTTCAAATTTGAGTAAATAACAGTTTTGTAAACCATAATTATGTGGGATTATACTTGATGATTATACTTTGCAATGCTGTGCCAATATTAAACAGGTTTCTATCAATTTATATATGCTTTCTCCACAAATCTTATGATTTTAAGAATGTATTTTTTGCAGATCTCAACTAATGCAGAGGACATCAGTCCCTGTGATGAGAAAAGCCGTGTTAGCAGTCTGAAACCTATCTTCAGAAAATGTACATCTGACTGTGTAGTGTATGTATGTCAGCTGCTGTCTGAGTGCTACCCCATGAAGGCCGCTTCTTTTAACCTGTTTTGAACTTCAGGATACTGCACAGGCTGTTTGAACTCCTGTGCTGTGCCTGACTACATTTCCTAATGACATTCCTCCCCTCCATCCTCCAAATCCTTGAACTTTGGACTAACTTCTTAGTAGCTGCATGTAACCAAAGAGTCACATTTCTGATCAGCCGCTCTTATAGGTGAATAGTGCACTGACTGGCAAAAATCCCTTTCCATCTCCTTATACACCACAAATTTGTTCTGTATTTTATGTAGTGATTTCTTTCAGGATGTTTCTCCATACTCCTCTGTTGCTCAGTTTTTCTGTGTTTTTTTCCTTGATTATCTGATTTGTTTTTCTTTTGTAAATAAAATGATGCACAGAGATCTCCATGTGCTCTCTTACAGGCCATAGAGGTGTGTTTGATCCCTGGTGTTTCATTCCAGTTAGTAGAGCATGTAATGAAAATTGTTGTGTAGCATGGTTCCCAGTAGGCGAGGGCAGCCTGCACATTGTCTCAGGAGCTGTTGGCTCCCAGTGTGTTTGGTCAGGAAAAAGCTCCTGTGATTGTATATTTATCCCTAGTCCTTCTGTTTTTTAAGGAAAATTTCTCAAAGTGATCCCAGCAGCTCTCTAAAATGTGTGTGAGGTGTTGGCTACAATACACCACACCTGAAATGTTTCTAATGCAAGCAGCATGAGGAACAAACAAAAGGAGCTCAAAGCTTTGGCCCAGTCCCAGAGATTTGACATCACTGGCAAAATTGAAATCTGGAGGGGTGAGACTCATAATTTGATTGCCCTGTTGGATGGTTACTTCAGGAGCAATAGACAGAGATAAGTGGGCAGGGAGAGTCAGGGGAAAAGAAGCAGAGACGTAGCACTGTATGTAATACAAGGGTTGGAATGTGTGGAGCTCACAGTTGGCAATGGTACAGTTGAGAACCTCTCACTAAGAACCAAGGGGCAAATAGATAATGCAGATTCATCATGGGAATCTAATACAGACCTCCCACCCAAGACAATGACACTAACAAGTATTCTTTGAAAACATAAGGGACATTTCCAAGTCAATTGCCTTTGTTCATATGGGGAACTTCAACTTGCCAGATGTTACCTTGGAGCATAACACAGCTGACACTACCCAGACCAGACAATTCTTAAAAAACCTGGATGACAACTTGATAGAACAGGACCTAAGGGAGCCAATTCCTAAAAAATGCGCTTCTTTATCTGCTGCTTGTCAAAGAGTGGATCTTGCGAGTGAAGTGGAGATTGGTGACCTCCTTGGCCACAGTGACCATGAAGAAATTGAGTTTAAAATCTCTGTTTTTGCAGGTGTTGGGTTCATCAGTGCTGGTCACTTTTCAAAGTGCACAGGAGCAGGCAGTTACATAATGTGAAAAGACAAGCAGGTGAGGCAGAAGGCTGGCTTGGCTAAGCAGGAATCTTCTCTTGGAAATGAGGGAAAAAATGAAGGTGTATGCCCACTGGAAACAAGGTCATTTGACATCGGAGGAATACAGAGATTCTGCTTGCTGATGTAGGGAGAACATTTGTGCAGCCAAAGCTCAACTGAAGCTGAAACTAGTCAGAAACATGGAGGACAATTAGAAGACTGTTTTTCAAATACATGGATGGCAATAGGCATGAAGGTTCTAGGAGCTAAACCGTTTTTTTCCCTTCCTCACCCCATTGTCTTTCCCCTCCCTTTTAGGAACAGGGAAAGGGCTCTTTTTGGTTTTTTTTGGAGGGTTTTTGAAGGTTTTGGGGAGGGGGAGGGGGGATCAGGGCTGTGTTAAACTGTCTTTCCTGTGTGTTTGAGGCGGGTTGCCATGGCAATGCCAGCGAGCATGGGTGGGGATGGGACCATCCTGTC
>VYZS01059075.1:0-13356 GCA_013400695.1 Neodrepanis coruscans | reverse complement strand
TGCCCATGGCAGGGGGTTGGATCAAGATGGTCTTTATGGATCAAAGCCATTCTGGGATTCTGTGACCACAAATCTCTTGGGCAAAGATTGTTTGGCCTCAATTTATGTATCTGTGATTAAAAAAACCTATGAAAACTGGCATCATTTCTCTGCCACAGATACTTCCCTCAGTCCCACACATCACCCAACCTTGCCACGTGGCAGGGACAGCACTCCCAATTCCCTGCAGGCTCCTGGGTGTTCAATCTGTGCCAGGAGCCTGGTATTCCCTCCAAGACCCAGCACATCTATTCCACCTCCCTGACTGCTCCTTCCAGCATTTCTTTAGAAAAGTGAAGGCTGAGGGCAGTGATTTCCAGCAGAGCTGCTGGTGGTGCTGTGCCCCCTTAGCGCCATTTAAATGTCCAATTGCACTCATTCAGCCCCTGAAAAAAACAGCTCCTCCAGCCCGTGACAGCTTTGACAGCCAGACTCCTTAATTCCTTTTTCTTATTCCCTTAATCTGTCATCTTTATCAGGCTGGGGAAGTGCCAGGCAGCATGCAGGAGCCCCGGCCCCGATCAATCTCCACATTACAGCTGACAGAATGGTGCTAATAACTTATTGATCTAATGTTTGCCAAGCCCCAGTGGGGCTGAAAGGCTGCCATTGATTGGCTTGAGGGAAGGAGCCTCTCAGCTGAGAGCAGAGCGGAAAGCCTTCAAATTGTCTTCTTCCCGAGGAGCCTGGAGATGGAGGGAGGGTGGGGAAGGGAGAGAAGGGATGAGGACAAGGGAAATAAGGAGGAAGAGAAATGGAAAGGAAGGAGGGTGTGTCTGTGAGATGGGGATTAGGAATGGAAGAGGAAGCAGGGCGGGGAAAGGGTTTGAGAACCAAAGAAATGCGAGAAGGGAAAAGAGCAGGGAAGGGGAGAAGAGCAAAGGGAAGGAACTGGGAACAAAAAGATTGTGTAGAGCTGAAAAATTAATGGAATAGGCAGTTGACCCTCTTCTTACTCACAGCAGATCATTAATAAAATCTCTGCAACGCTCAGCCCTCCATCCTTAGACAACTCTTCCCAAGTCTGTTGATGTCTGATATAAAGCATGTGGCACTGCTGACTCCCCGACCAGGTTTGAAACCACAAGCTTTATCAGAAAAGGAATGAGAGGGGAGGGAGCATCATGAGGACAGATTGCAGTTCCCCAGAGTGATGTACATCCATCTTAACCCTTAAGAATCTCCACCTATTGCCTTGACTTGCACTGAAGAGGCCAATAACCACAGAAAGTCACCAGAGATGCTCAGCAGAAGGAAAAGAAATGTGGGTCTTTATGTGCCCCTGTGGGGAAACCTGGGCTTACTCCCTTATGCAGAGACAGCAGGTGGAAAAAACCCAAACCACTACATGACCTTTCACAAATTATAGTAACAATTGTCTTTTTTCCCATTTACCCTGGATCAAGCCCAGCTTTACCAAAGGGCACACGTGCTGGGACAGGGCTGGAACAGGGACTGAGCTGGCAGGGCTTCCAGCAAAGGCAGTGAGGGTCACACACTGCCCTGGGGCTCTAAATGCCCAGTGGTCATGGCCAGGTCTCTTTTCCTGGTGGACTTCTCTCAAGTGTATCCATCCAAAAGGCTGAATCAGCATTTCCACGTGTCTCCTCCAACACAGCTCTCCCACTTCCAGATCCCTGCACCTTTTCCCTTCAGCAGGACTTTTCCCCTCACTGTCACCTGCCCTGTGAGCCACTGATTGCCTGGAAGAAACAGGGAGCAGAACAGCAGCTCAGTGCCAGATAACTGGATATCTCATCACAACATGAGCTTTGCAGTCACACAGCTGGGAGGAGTTCCTGGGGGACAGTGTCATCCCACTGTGCAGTGAAGGCAGAGAGCCAGATCCACAGCACCCAAACCTGCTGACACAGATACAGCTGCAGCAGTGTCCAACCCTGGCTCTGAAGCATCAGCTTGATTTGTGGCAGGGTCAGAGCTGCCACCCAGCAGTGAGAGTGGACCAGGCAGGTGCCACCTTACAATCCACACTAAATCTCTCTATATAACATCAGGAAGATGTCACAGCGCCAGTGATCTGTTTTCAGCTCTTTACTAGCTGCCTGTAAGGCACCTGCCAAAGGAGGTGGAGGCAGGGGGCGGGAAGAGGTTATTTTTGGAAGCAGGATAATCTTGTGCTTCCCAGAGCTGCAAGGAAAGGAAGAAGAAGTCAGTGTTTATTTCAGTTTCAAAGCTGCAACATGGACTGGCCATGAGTTTGGTGGATCCAATTCCAGAGGGTGACAGATTCCTTGTCCTGACTGTGGCCAGTCTGCCCTGTTCTCACCAGGCACAGGATACTCAAGCTGCCATGGAGAGCTCAGTCCAGCTGTGGCACCCCTTTCCTAAAGTGAGGGAGAAACCCCTTGAAATGCCCCAGTGACCTTCCCAGAGGTGTTTGCAAGAACTCTCCTGCCAAGGGCAGGCTTCAAATCCCTGCCAAGGTTGGACTCAATGATCTTAGTGAGAGATCTTCACGATCTCCAAGAGAGATCTTTTCCAACCTTAACAATCCTGTTTATTGAACTCCAAGAACAGAGCGCTAAACTGCCTCAGCTCCTTCTCCCCCTGCAGTGACAAAGCCAAGAATAAAACCTTACCACTCACACCAGCAAACCCCCATGCACTAACCTCCACTGCAAGTGCAGGCCACAGCAAAAGGAAACACTTCCATGTTGGGTTTTCCCATTTTTCCTTCACCTCCCAAGACCCCTGTTTGCATTACAAAAGGGTGTTGGTTACCTCCCACTCCTGCAAGGCTTCAGGAGAAATAAAAATGAACTCAAATAGAGCACAAAGAAAGGACAGTCCTCCAGCTCCAAGCCAAGAGGATGAAGAGCACTGACAGAGCCTCGACCCTCACGTTGCCTAGGTAAGCAATTGTCCTTCATGGTAGAACACAAACAACAGTGCCTGGGCTTGCAGCTCCTGGATGCCCATTTGGTGCTGATTTTCTGCTCAATTTAAGGCAGCAGTCCAATAAAGGCTGCAGCCTTTTTTTTTTTTTTCCCCCTGTTGTTTGGCTTAGTTAAATGAAAACATGTCTGCATCCCGGCTCATTATCACACGCCCCGAGAACAGTCGTTCGCTGTGATTCTGTCTCTAACCATTAGCTACAACATCCTTGATCCCAATTCTTTTTCATCCCCAATATTAACTCCTCCTTAGCACATAAAAGCTCTGGGTCTCAGTGCAAAGCCAAATGAGGTCATTGGGAAGGCCTCCATGGCAGGCACACAGAATTCAGGGGTAAGCCCACAGAAAGTGAGACAACCAGTTTAATCAGCTATTATGGATCCACATTGTGAGCTACAAGCACTGCCTTGTCAATAAAAATCTCAAATTCCTAAATGTGAATCCCTCTACAGTTCACTCCTAAAATTTTTCCTTCTCCCTTGCTTAGTCAACACAGCATCAAGTGTAAAGATGAGACAGGAGGGTCAATACAGAACAAATAATGTCATGGAGTGGAGAGAGAAATCTCTCTTTCATTATGTTTTTGAGACATGTGGATGGACACTGCTTTTCCAGGACTTCCAAAGCACCAAGTATTCATGGCCTCCAATGCAGCAGGACTCCTGAAGTGGGACTTCTCTAGGGACAGAGGTATCATGTTCTCCCTGTCATGGTGGATTCCCACAGGAATCACTGCAGGTTAAAATGCAACTGCACCAGTCACTGAGGACACTGATACTCTGAGGCCAAGGCTCTTGGGGTTTGTCATTTCCTTCACGATGACCAACAAACCCAAGAAAAGCCCAAGCTCTCTGGAAGCTCTGCATCACTGGAAAGCTGATGTTCTGCTGCTTCTCACACCACAGCCAAGAAAGCCTCTAATCACTGGGAAAGGGACAGTCCCAAATATTATATGCAGTGATTTGCTCACTGTTTGGAGCAAGACCTGATACTCTGCCCTGTCTCCACTATGTGCCCTCTCAGACAATATTCACATCAAGCCAACTCCCTCTAGTCATGAGGGGCAGAAGGAAGAGGGGGAAGATCTACCCACCTTCCTCTAGCATCAGTGGGCCTGATTCCTCCACTTCTATCCATGCAAATTGTCCTACTGCAACTGGAAATTTCTGAAATCTGGCACTGCAGAACAGAGGATATTCGAGGAGAGAAAGAGGAGACATTAACAGGATTTTTTGCAGAAGAAGCAGAGCCTTGGGACCAGGACTGTATTACAAAAAATGCATGTTCAAGCCCTAAAGCAGCGTGCAAAGCACACACACACCCAGGGGGAAGGCACCTGTGCTGTCTCACTGAGCCACAGAGCCCCATCCTCCCCCACCCCAGCACACCCTGGCAGACTGCATTAACCAAACTGGATAGAAGGGATTGGACTTGTTTACAGCCACACCACGAGCTGCTTAGAGGAGTTCTAAATCCCTGTTTGATGTGCAAACCGTCAGCTTTGCTGCTGTGCCTTTGTCAGGCAGCCCTGGCACTGCTCATCCTTGTGTGTGTGTGTGTGTGTGTGTGTGTGCCTCAGTTAAGATTAAAGAGCCTTGTGCCATCATCCTCTCTCAAGGTAAACCCCTCTACAGTGCCAGTGCTGTGCCCTGGCTGCTGCCTCACCTTCATCTGATCCTTTTGGAAGTGACTTTCATACTCTCATTAGGCTCCTGCCTGCCCTCCCCTCCCACATGCCTGCTCCCCCCGAGGCCCTGGAACACACTTCTCTACCTTTGCAGATGTTCTTAAGCCTCTTACCAAATCTCACCAATGCAGCTGCCTCTGCCTGTTCCTGAGGAAGCACAAGCCTCATTAGACCTACTTCTCCCTCTTCCTGCACTTGGCACGTTACATCCCTGCCGTGACTGCAATTTAATTAGCACCAAGGAGAGCATCTCCAGCATTTCCCACTGCAGAACACCCCCACTAGAGAAGGACACAGCAGAAAAATCAATCCACAGGGTCAAATAAGGAGACACCATCCATGTTTTGTAGGTAAACTGTTCTGGGAGCTTTGGGGAAATCACCAAAGCTGATTTTTTTTCCTGGTGGGTTCTACAGATGTTCCTCCCAACTGCAGTCCTGTGTGCTTGCTCACCTCTCTCCTCTGCAAAGGAAATCTCTCTGCCCAAAAGCCAACCTTGCTGCCAGCAGCTGGGTTAGCTAGTCCCAGGTTTCAAAAATCAGTAAATAAATGATAAAAAAAGGTCCAACACTGGCAGAGGAAGTGGGAGGAGATTAAACCCTGCAGTTGGATGTAAGCCCAGTGTAGACATAACCTAGACTTCAAAAGAGGAGCTCAGTACCATTTTGATACTTTTGATATTTTGGGAGGCGAGTGCCCTTCCCTCACACTCCACTCTCTGATCCTCCACAAGAACTTACTGCTCTTTCAATCTGTGCTGGAAACAGCAAACACTTGCACACTTGAAATTTGCACAACCTATTGGAGGACAGGCATTTTTCCAGGGACTGTAGAGATCAGATCTCTCCATTTTTTGAGCACCAGCACCTCCACTCCCAGACACTGCAGGGAAAGCAGCAATTTACTATTCTTAGAAGCCTGAGGACATGATACTGTCATGAATTAACCCTGATAAGAAGGAAGAACAGTATGAACAGGGATTTTTTTTTTGTAAAATCCCAAAACCAGTAAAATGGATTTCCCAGACAGTTGAGCATTCTGAGTTACAAACAGGGCAGCTCTTCCCAAAACCCAGAATCCCTCTGGGATCTGAGGAAATCCAAGGGCCTGAGTGATAATTGTAATAAATCTCACACAGGTTTGCTCCATGATTAAGAGATCCCTGTAACACCAGAGGGTCCCCAGTGGGGCCACAGCAGACAGAGCCAACACACATCACACCCTCCAATATCTCAATCATTCCCAGTGTGGTGGCTCCACAGCCAATCAATAGGGCAATTAGATTTTATCAGCACACACCTCTAGGCCACCAACTTCTGCTATCCCTGCAAAAGGCTCAGCCACCCCTGCCAGGGCTCCAGGATCCCACTGAGAACCACCACCTGCAGCAGGTTTTTGCCCTTTTTTTTATATATTTTTGCATTAATATTGGAATTTCCTTTCAAGGTCCAGTATCAAGGGACACTTCAAACATGAGCTGTCAGCTGTTCTTAGCCAGACATCTTGCTTCAGTACACAGCAGAGGAACACCACCCCCAAACCCCCTCTATGCTGAGTCTCCAGAATCCACATCAATTCCATGTATTGTCACCACAGAACAACAACATGGAGGTCCAGCAGAGAAGCTGGGGGGGAGTCAAAGCAGGGAAGTGAGTTGTTCAGTCATGATCTGCTTTATGATCTTGAGCAATGTGCCCTTCTGTGTCTTGGCTCACTAACCTACAACACACTCAAACACTGGTGGAAGGCATTATGCATCTTGTCCAACATTTCTCACAATATTTACTTGCTGGCAACCTAAGTACCTCCCTTCCCCTTTAGCATTTTAGACTCGTAGTAACAGTCCTTCCAATTTTTTTTATGATAAATGTATTTCCAAAGCACCATAGCTCTCAAATTTCTGCAGATGCCAAACTTAACATGTCGCAATCCCTACACTGGTCTCAATCATGTGATGCAACAGATAGCACAGCCATTTGGTTCTGATTATTCCAGACTCTTCCAAGCTCTTTGGGAATCACTAGATCCAAAATGTAGTGACTTTTTTGGTGCCAGCTGTCCCAAACCCCAAGACTGCACGTCCTCCAGGCTTATTGTTCCAAACACCTGTGGATTATTGCAAAAGCCAAGTGGGTTATTAAATCCTGCTCTAGGCAGGGTCAAACCCTATCTGAGTCTTTCAGGACTCAGTTATTTATTTTCTAAGTCTTTCAATTTCTGCTATCCCAAACTAACCTCTTCAGTCTCTCTGTTCTCAAATATAACCAACACCATTGACATAAAGTGAACTGTTTTCACTTAAAAGTTATCCATAAGCCTTCCAAGGATATAAATCAGTGCTGCTCTTCCAACCAAAGGTCTTATATGTTCCAGTTACTCTTTTCAGCCCCTTGTGACCTGAACATCAGCCCAGCTTGAGTTCAGACTCTTATTCTTCCTATCTCCCAGAAGTCATAAAAGCCCCAGAACTATATACAATTATTTTTCATTAATTTCGGCCACTTTCTGCATTTCAAAGACCATTAAAGATCCAGTAATACTTCTAATTTTCCAGTCCATGGTGTTCAAAACTATAGTGCTGCCTCTAATCCTGGTTTTAACTATAAATCAGGGAATTCCCTCACAGAATTAATCATAAACCAGCCAACCCTGCCAGCTTCAACCCTCTTGCTACCCCCATGGGCCCTGCAATAAGCAAATCTCTTTCATTTGTGCTGTTCTTGTTCTCAATCCTCTGCTTAACCTCAGCCATAGCCAAGAAGAAAAGACATAGTGAATCCTGTTCTAGCAGCACACACTCACCCTCTCCTCCTGCTCAGGGATTTGCAGTTGGGAGCTGCAGAGCAGCCTCTGGAGTCTCTGTCTCTCCTGACTGGGACCGTGTGCCCAACTCCAAACCATAAATCAGCAACAGAAAACATTTTAGCAGCAGATCCCAAATGCCTTTGAGAGCACTGCAGCTTATGGACATGAGTGAGGCAGCAGCATAATGGCATTAACATCATTTATTCAGCATTGTTTATCTCCAGATGCCTTTTTGAGGGGGGGATTCTCATAACCCAAATACACAGTATTGTTCTCAAGGGCAAACAGCAGGCAATGGGGGGCAAGGTTCTTTTCCCCTTATTGTTGTAACTAAGTGGTTTAAACAACAACCAGCCTTTCAAACTAACCCAGCGCTAACTCTCTTAAAATTCTATATGTAGCAATTGGTTGTTTTTGCTGGCAGGGAAAAGAGAACCAAGACACAAACCCAACAATCGGCATCAGCTACAAATCCCAGCACATTCTGTTTCTGTTCCCTTGACCTGTGTGTCTGGGAGGTGACACAGGGACCAGCTCAGCACATGCTCTGCAGCCAGAACTGGCAGCTTCTGCAAAGACTTTGGCAAACAAGTCCTCCCTTAATCAAACCAGCATGGAGAGAGAGCTGGCTCCAGAGAGAGTGGAAAATCAGAGTTGTCACATCTCCCCAGAGACAGTTCAATCTCCCCACCATTCCCTCCCCGCCCCCCATCTCACTCTTTTGCAGATCAACTTGTTAGACACTCCAAATCTATCAAGTCCTGAAGAACTCTGTCACTTGCTTGGTGGCCCCTTGTGTGCATGAGCCTCTTTTTTCACTGCTCAAACATTCCTTGAGGGTTTCATAGAGCCATTAAAATTGGAAAAGACCTCTCAAATCACCAGGTCCAACCATCAACCCACCAGCACCACCAAGTTGACCACTAAACCATGTTCCCAAGGGCCACATCCAAATGTTTCTTTAACACTTCCAGGGATGGTGACTCCACCATTGCCTTGGGCAGCCTGTTCCAATGTTTTACAAAACCCTTCCATGAAAAAGTTTTTCCCAATATCGAATCTAAACCTCCCCTGGCACAACTTGAAGCCACTTCTTACTGTTTCTTAAGGTTAAGAAACTAATCAGAGAACCTCAAACATCAACTCTAACAAATGAGAGCTTCTACATCTCATCTTTTCTACTGTTTAACACTGTTGGGAATAAGAAGAATCCTTTGCATGTATGGAATGCCATGGATCTCAAAGAATTCCAGCACTGCTGATCAAGCCCAGCAGTTTCTCTGTAAAGCAAATAACATTAAAAATCATTTTGACATACAGGGTCAGCTGAGACATATAGATTCCAAAAAGGTCACACAGAAAAATGTATCTGTGGCCAAGTTTGACTCTTTGAGCTGTGGAAGAAGAGGGGCTGTGGAAGTCTGTTAATGATGAGGATATGGAGATTCAGCTGTGAAAGCAAAGACTGCCCATGGCTGTTTGACAGACATACCACAAATTCCCCAGCTCAGCATAACATATATAGGGCACTGAACACTTCCCTGGTCACACCAGTACAAATTCCACTGCAGGCAGGAGGAGCCTGTCTGGAAAGGGTTAAACCTCACACAAAAGGCAAACCAGGTACCTGTCACATTATTGAACACACTCCAAAGACATTCCCAAAGGGTGTTAGATGTGTTGTTCCCTTTGGATTTAGGGTTAATTTACACAGTCAGCAGAATGACTGACCAAAAAATATTAACAAATCCACAAACAGACAGATTTTAGGAAAGGCCTGTATTAACACACAGAGATCCAGCTCTGATGTGGAAGGAGGAGGATCACTCAGTATAAAAACTAACATAAATTCTGCTTTTCCCTCAACTTTTATTTATAATCCAAGGCAAATCACAGATTCTGCAATCAACAGATCTCTAGTTTATTACTGAGCCTCACTTGTGACTGATGAACATCTGTCACCAGGGCATCCTTGCCCACACTCCCTGACATCCACACAGCCACAGTGCAGCATCCAGGAGGAGCATCTCTGGTGTCACCATGTTAAGTTGAAACCAGGTGAACCCACCAAAAAAGCAAAACTAGCACTACAAAAACCAATCACACTCCCAGAGGAGCTGGCAGGCACAGCAGCAGCACGGGGAACCTCTGATTAATGAAATTACAAATCAAATCATGCTCTCTGCAAGGCCTTTCTGCTTCACTTGGCACCAACCCTGGGGACATTTCACTCCTTTGCTGGCGCAAGCTCCTTTGCCAGTACTTTAACACAGATCACTAGATCTGAGAATAACACAGGGCCAGGATCTCAAAAGGACTTTGCCATCACCACAAAATCCTTTCCATGTTAATCTTCAGCCAGAACATTAAAAGCCTTCATACAGCTCGCTCCGAACTGCGACACAAACACGACCACAACAAAAAACAGCTGCTGGAAAACGAACAAAAACGAGGGAGTGAGAGGGACAGGAGGGGAATCACCAAGCCCAGAGCAGCAGGACCTGCTCCAGCTCCTTACCTGCTGCTCCCAGGCCAACATCGATGCTGTTTCTCTTGAATTCACAGCGGCTCTGGGTCTCTGGCATAACGAGCTGGCGGCTCTGGTGCAGGTTGGAGATGATAGTGGAAAGGTCGTTATCGCGGCTGCAACAGAGCAGAAAAGCACCAAGTTAAGGGAATCCTATTTGCCACCACATAATTGATTTCTCTGTGTGTGAGCATCTGTGTGTGCACACGCAGGAGCCTTTTGTTTGCCCCTGACACCACTGTATTGCAAGGAAAGTTCCCCCTCCTACCCACTGGGTCCCTTGGTAACCTCCTCTCGGTTTTGGGGAGTGAGGTGTGAAGTCCTTCCCAGCCAGCACTCTCATTTCCCATAAAGGACTCTGCAGCTGCCAGAGCTCCTGATTTCACTTTTGCCAGATATAACTTGCGTGGGCCAGAACTTACATCTAAGATGGAAAAACTGAAAGTGCAGGAATTGGCAGATCTATTCCAGAATTAATAGGAAACTTGAACTGAAATAACTGATAGTTTTCTATCAGTTGCCACCCTCCTATTCTCAAAAAAACTAAGTTTTTCCATTCCATCACTGCTGGAACAAAAGACTATTTGATCTGATTGAGTAATAGTTTTTCTCTTTAGAGAGAAACCCACCACAAGCCCGGACATCAGCATTATTCAGAGCTGAGGGTACAGATTTATTTACAAAACTAATTTTCAACTCTTCTCTCTAACAGATCCTGAAACAATGCTCTTCCTTCTGGGAAAAGAGAGTGTGTTAGAGCAATTCAGCATTATTTTGCCTGTTATCCTTGCATCAGATTGCTGCTAAGTAGGCTAGTCTTTTTTTCTATTTTTTTTCCCTTCTGTGTAGAGGGAGAACACAAAAAACATTCATTGTAGCAGATACTGCAGTTCAGTGGCAAACGCTTTTGCTTGTAAACCACTATCCACTTGCAAAACACTTCGGAATAGATGTTATACAAATAGGGAGAAGGAAGAACAAGGTAAAAGACGTGACACTAACTGGCAATGCTGGAATGTCTCCCTCTTGTTTGTTTGCAGTATATGTTAACCCCCCCCTCCTTCCAGCACAAGGTGCTTGCCCCACGCTAAATGTGGCTATTTTTCTTCCTCCCCTCTCTTCTAAATGGAAGATGACAGCCAGAAGCAGCAGAGACACTTATCAAAAATCACACATATTAGCAATATTATTGCCCTCCCTCCCACAGCCACAGCTCCCTCCCAACCTCTACTCACATGCCAAGTGCACCCACTCTGTGCTGCTGTGACACACAGCACATGACACCAAGGCACTGGTGCAGAGAGTGTCCTCACCTGGGACCAGCAGGACAGCACAGAGGGTGCATTATCTGCAGAATTACCTAGCAATGATCTTCCTTTAAATATCCCCCTCTTATCTCCCCCTCCACCTCCTCCCCACCTGCTGTGCCCCCCCCCTTGCAGGCTCCCAGCCCCAGGAGCGGATCTGCTCCGACGCTCCCGAGAGCCCATCCCTGGTGCTGGAGCAGGGGCTAATCTGTCGTCTAGCTCTCTGCTAATCAGATAAGTNCTCCCTCCCCAACCCTCCGCCCCCGGGCTCAGCTGGGAGAAGGGATGCTCAGATCCCAAAGCCTTTGAGCACCCATTGCATCTTCCTCCGCTAAACCAGTTCAGATTCCTCCTTATGCAAGCAGAAGGCTAATTACTTAAGCAAGCCCACAGGTGAGTGGGAAGCCCATTTCTCCTGTGCCAAGCAGTTTTGGGCCTTATCCTCTTTTAGCTGCCACCTTTAAGATGCATTATGCAAATATTTTGGTGTCTTAAGTCATTTATGGGATTAATGTGAAGTGATTATCAGTTCTTTTTAATCATGCCAATCAATAACTGGATGTCAGGGACAGAGGACAAATGCAGATAAACGCTGCCATCAGCACAACGCTGGGGAAAGGGCGGAGGAGAAGAGCCAGGAGTGCAGAGGGAGAGAGAGGCAGGGAGTAGGAAGAGAAAAATGGGATAATTGCATCTTTGCATTTGCAGAGTGTCTTGCATCCCAATCGAGCCCAAAGCACTGTAAACACGTTAAGGAATTGTTTTGCCCACCGCTAAAATGCCACGCCTTCTCTTTCTGGAGGAGAGCACAACAGCTCCTTCACAAGCACTGGATTCTCCAAAACTCCCAGAGTGCAAAACACTGCGACATATCCAATGAAAACCAAAACTCACGGAAGGAAACATTACCACAACAGAAGTGGTATTTTTCCTTCCCCAAAATTCTTGTGTTTTTAGGAGATTTTCCACGGTCTTAAAACCATCGTGGTGTGCAAAGGTGCACAAGCAAGTCATGACTCCACACAGGAGCAGGTACCACAGGGCTCACAGGCACATTCACAGCCTTTCAACTCCACTCAGCCTCCCCACACAATTAGGCACCGTCCCAGCAAAACACGACTTTGCTGGAATACCTTTGCAGAAGGCAAACTGAACGCCGAGGTGACATTGAGAGGAAAGGCAAGAAAGACTCAAGATAAGGCAAACAGGCTGAGACAGCTTTTAACACATCAAACTGCCCCCAGGAGTTGTTCCCTTTGCCTTGGTGCACAGGAGGTTTGGAGCAGAGGCTGCTGTTCTGGGCTCATTCTACACATGGCACAACGGGAGGTGGCACAGGGCTGGGGCTCAGTCTTAGAAGGAGAGAAGAGAATGAACGATAACCAGAGATTTTTACCAAAAACTGACCTCTCCTGTTACACACGTAAAGGATTTAAGCACTTTTTTAAAACACTAGTGGCCAAGCTGCCCCAGCAAAGGCAACTGCACACAGCTGCAGTCAGACTGCAGGGATTGCACGGACTCTTAACAAGGGACACACTTGCAGGAGGCTCTGCTAAACCACACAGGACTTTCTACCACCTGGAATAACAAGATAAAACACCAGCTTGGGTTCTTCAGCTCTGCCACCTCCTCCTCACCCAGGACAGCATGAGAGAATGAACTTATGTAATTTTTACAGGAGATGCCCCTGAACCCCCACAGAGCAAAGTCTATCTTTTTTCATCCCAATTCCATTTAATAAAAGGAGTGAAAGTTTAACTTTTGAGTCTCAGATCTTCAGGTACTCTGATTGAGCTGGGAAGAAGGGCTCTTCCCAGATANTATCCCCCTCTTACCCCCCCCTCCACCTCCTCCCCACCTGCTGTGCCCCCCCCCTTGCAGGCTCCCAGCCCCAGGAGCGGATCTGCTCCGACGCTCCCGAGAGCCCATCCCTGGTGCTGGAGCAGGGGCTAATCTGTCGTCTAGCTCTCTGCTAATCAGATAAGTTTATGACAGAAAGTCTTTAGACAGAGGTACTTTCAGCGGGCGTCTGGCTCCAGATTTTCACAAGATGCAGCAGACAAAAACAGCTC
>VYZS01059074.1:4851-20205 GCA_013400695.1 Neodrepanis coruscans | reverse complement strand
CTGTGAAGGAAACAGTACCCTCCAGTCAGCTTGTGTGAGACCTCAGCTGGTTATTCTGAGCTTGAACAGACATCTATCAGGAATGCTAAGGGTTCAATATTATGACAGCCCTGACAGACTTGAAGTAAGGACTGTAAAGCCCATTATCCCCAAATAAAACTTACTGGTTTTCTTCCCTTTTATACATACAATTATGCCTACCTCTGCGTATGTGTCTAGTTGCATTTTCTTTAACTTGTGTTTACTTAAGCTTATTTGAGGCTTGACTTCTGCCTCTGATTTTTCTCCTCAAAGAAGATTAAAAGTAATACTTGACCTTCTGTTTAGTTTTTCCTCTTTGATGAAGACATTTTTGACATTTTAGAACAGTTACTATTTATTAATGGTTCTGTAATATCCTCTTCATATTTTGACTATCTTAAATTAAGAGTTGCTCTATTTTAGATTTATTTTCCTAAACTAGACTTTAAAAAAACCCCAAACTGAACACCAAGCTTATTATAACTAACTGAAATTTTAACATGGGAAGAGTTAGGAAATAACCTGAACAGGAATTAAGGCTTTCCAGAACCTGACAGACTTGAATCCACCCCATATACTGGTGGCCATGCAGCTGGAAAGCAGTTTGGTACAAAAGGACATAGAGGTCCTGGGGGACACCAAATGGAATACGAGCCAGCTGTGTGTTCTTGCAGCAACACAACCAACAGTCTCCTGGGCTGCATTAGGAGAAGTGTTGCCAGCAGGTCAAGGGAGGTGGTCTTTCCACTCTCCTCAGTACTGGTGAGGCCACACCTGGAGTGCTGGGTCCAGTTCCACACCCTTCAGTACAAGAGAGACAGGTACGTACAGGATAGAGCTCAACAAAGGGCCATGAAGATGATTAAGGGGCTGGAGCATTTCTCATGTCAGGAAAGTCAGAGAGAGGTGGCAATGTTCAACCTGGGAAAGAGAATGCTGGGGGGGATCTTATCTATACACATGGTGCCTGGAAGGGGGGATGCACAGGTGTAGTCAGGCTGTTGAGGTGCCCAGTGACAGAACCAGGAACCATAGACACAAACTGAAGGTGTNTTGTTTGCTGTCTAGTATGTTAGCTGCTTTCTTTAAAAAATACCAAACAATTTTAAAAACTGATTTAGTACAACTTTCTTAAGTGATATGATAAGGATGAGCTACCTTCCAAGAAAAAAAATGTACTGTACCTTTAAGAATTGCTCATACAGCTGCTTGATGGTTTTCAGTCTCTGACTTTGAACTATTCTTGCTTGTTGAAAAACTTTTTGTTGCTGGCGAAGGATATTCTGAGGCAGAAGCAAAAGAAAAACATAAATTGCATTAGTTGATAACCAAAGTGCTTGAACAGCAAACCAGTGTCATTTTTCAGAATCAGAAATTCTGCCTTCATTGGAAATCTGTGCCTTGTAATGTAGATAATGGTCTTATTAGTAAAAGTAATGTGAAGGCTGGATTAAGCCCTGAGTCACCTCCCAAGGTCCCTTCCGACCTGAATTATCCTTCTATAATCCTATGAGGATTTCTATCCCCCACAGTTCCGTAGTATGCTGCCTAAGTGTTTTAATGTGCTGCCTAGGGAAAAGCAAAACTTGCAAATGTGTTGGAAGTACAAATACAGCAACATCACTTTGTTACATTTCATTGTATATCTCCTATCCCCTTTCAATTACCAAAGCCTGTTACATTTGTTATACACAGACATACATTTAAGGAATGTATGCTAAAAGACATGTGCTTTCCTTTACTCCTTCATTCCCTGAACCCACAGAAACAGCACACATCTTTCTTCCCCATAAATGATCTTGGCTTTTCTCAAATCATGCTGGCCTAGGGCATCATTTAGTGACATTGATAAACTTGGAATCATGTTTTTAAATGCACCCCTCCTTCCCAAACTTAAACAATCATACATTTGTTTAAACTACATAACGCATTTTTTCATTTCTTAGATTCTAAACAACAATACTTCCTCCTGGTGAAAACACAGTGAAACTCATGCCACGCTGGGAACCCACCGCCAGTTTTTCTTCCTGCTCCTCTGCTTTTTGCACATCTATGTCCCACTGCTGAAATAAAGTCAGGAACTGCTGGGAGAACTCATGATTGAGCTTCTGCCTATAAACAGACACTCTCTGTAAGTATGACAAATGCTACAAAGAATTACAAGGAAAGCTAAGGTTCAGCATACACATGGAGTAGAATTAAAGATGTCATACAAACACACTACTTTGACATCTGACCATAACTGAATACTGTGTGTCTTGAAAAACTGAACATACACAGCTCAGGTTAAAAAGAAATTGTAACAACTTTTCTTCCTAACACAGTTGGGTTTTCTGAGATTTACCATGTTCTTCTAACCCAATTACAGATTTTTGTTTTAACACAAGGGCTTTATAGTGCAAAATTGATTACCTTGTTCATTAGTTTATGATGCACTAAGTTCCATGGTGTAAATTGAAACTTCTTCCATACAAGTTTCATATATGTGTGTGTGTGTGTGTGTGTGTGTGTGTGTGTGTGTGTGTGTGTGTAGAACAACACCAAGACAGTTGCAAGTAGCTAAAACCTGAAAGCAATATCTCATTTTTCAGTTTGCAGTACCTACAGTATCAGATGTAGTAGTTAAAAATGTCTTAAGATGTGAGAGGAATGTCATGTAGGGTGAAAATTTCTCTTTCTTAACCAGAATAGTAATAAAGTTTTACTGAATGTTTTTCAGTTTTCAAGTGGAAACGGAAAATTCCAAAGTGGAAAAAAACCTCACATTGTTTTAAAAGACAAAAATAACATCAAAGGTCACTTTCCATAAAGATGAAACCAGCTCTTTAATATACCTTGCTTTCAGAATTCCAAATCCTTAGTTTCTCCATTCAAAAGAAAATATGCTAAACTCTCACTGTCAGTTTAGCAAAGTGGACACAACTGGAAGCAGCAAAGGCCCTGAGCAAATATTTAATAAGGAGATACAGTACTTGCTATTTAATTGCAAAGAGACAGACAACTATCCATGCTGTGACACAAAAGGAAATCTGGTTACACAGGTTTGAAAACCAAGGGTAAATGTTACCTTTGCTCCTGCTGTGTTTTCCAAACATGTTCAATCTTCTGGTTACTGGTTTTGAGAGAGGCTTTTGTATACATTTCTAATCTTTTCCTCTTAGCTAAGAGAGCCTTGTTAATGTCAGCTAAAAGTCAAAGAATAGTTAGAAATTAAGCATAGTGGGTACACTGTACCGTTTATTAAAAGTGCTGTTGGAGCTACACTCTGGAGAAGCAAATGAGGTGTCTTTTAAGAGAAAAGCTGGTGTGATCTGGGCTGTGTCCCTCAACCTGCTGTTGGCACTGATGTGAGTGCTGCTTTCCCTAAGGCCCTCACACAGCCTAACCAACCTCTGGGGCTGCAGCTGCTCCTTGCCCAGCCCCACAAGTGTGGCATCTCCTTGGAGTCCCACCTCTCTCAGACACCAGACCAAAAAGGACCTGCTGTGGTGTGACTCAGCTTCTTGGATTCTGTCAGGCCAGTGTGAGACTGGCTTTTAGCAGACACACAGACACAGAGGGATCTGAAACTCCAGTGGTTTGAACTCAGAGTAGCTGCAGTGCTTCCTTTGACCAGGTCCTTGCACACTGTCATCATGTGCTTCCCTACTGATTATTGTGGTCCAACATACACTTCTAATGTATCACCTTTGCCATAACTACACATTCCTTCTGGAAACAATGGAAGCACTATTCAGTCAACTCACACTATGTAGTCATATTGTATTTGCACATCTCACAGCCTGTAAATTCTCTCTAGTCAAAGCTAGAGATACCTTGCACAAACCTGACTCAGTACACACATCTTGCTCTTTTCTCTAATATTTAATACTATTTTAGTAACACCATCAAAATCTTCATTAGTTTATCTGCATGACTGTAGTGCCAGCTCAGAGTTTCCAGACCTTCAAGGAATTTAGCTGTGCTGACGCTTTTTATCTATTTTTTTTCCCCTAGAAAAACTGCAAATGTTTCAGAGTAATGTTCAAATTACTTAGATTTCAGAAATAAATTAAAGGTAGTATGTGGTTACTATCACTGTGAATATATTGAATGAACAACAAACTATTTTTCATACTTGGGAGAGACAGTACTTTTTAAGAATTAAAGCTAATGGAAGTTACTGCATTTCTTTCACTTTAATTTATATTTAGAGATATAACAAGTCACAGCTTAAGGCTAATACAGTAATTTCTTTTCCTTCTCACTACAGATTTCAGGAAACACCTGTCAAACCTCTCTCATTTGCTAAGGCACCTGCTCCTGCTAATGCCAAACCTACTATTTTGTGCAGAGAGCATCCTCTCTCTGATCCATTCCTTTTCCTTCCATCCTTCCTTTTTCAAGTCTTAAATTTCAAGCAATCATAACTTTTTAACATGGAAATCTTCCTCTTGCCTAAATTGCCAGATCTACAACAGCATTCTATTATGTAATGCAACATCTGTAATTTTTTGACAGCAAAAGTCTTAATTCATGCATTAAAGAATAGCTTTAATTTCTCTTTCACCTCAAGACTGACATGCAAGTAATGACTCTGTACAGGTCTTTTCATTACACACAATGAAAGTATTAATCAGCTATTAAGCATGGAATACTGGCATTAAGATGGTTTCCCTTCCTTCCACAGGTTCTTTATGTTTTCTTACACTTGATGGGTATTACACATTCTTTACAAGTGAAAAGTGGTTTTCCTCTGACCTGCCAGCTATCTAGAATTCAGTAATTTAACTGTAAGTAAAGCCATTTGAGGATCTCATTATGCTTATACTAAATCCTTCCAAGTGACATGCATAAATCTCTCCTCATTACATGACTGGCACTATTTGGCTCTTCTAGAAACTCGTACTCTTTCTGACTGCTGAAATTCTCTTTACCTGCTGATTCCACATTTTCTAGATTTCTGAAGCTGCTGAGTACAGACTACTCTCTCATTCTCTATTGCAACTAAGGTTTACTTCCAAAACTGCCTGTCTAGGTAATTAGAACCATTTGTTCTACTTAGCTGCTTATATTCACATTTACATGCTCCTTATTTCTCACTCAAGTCTTGCAATCCCCAGTATCCTCTGTCAGTGTAAAAAAACCTGAGTGAGAACAACTAACTCATTTTCCCTTTTTTCTACAATATAT
Organism: Neodrepanis coruscans; assembly: GCA_013400695.1. NCBI lineage: Eukaryota > Metazoa > Chordata > Aves > Passeriformes > Philepittidae > Neodrepanis > Neodrepanis coruscans. The sequence continues at coordinate 15,012 of VYZS01059074.1, read as the reverse complement.
TCAGCTTAAAATTGGTATTGATTATCAAAAGCATTCCTGCATCTTTCCCTTTTCCTTTGTAATTGTCTGTGCTAATACTTACTCCTCATTCATGTGCAGTTATTCCCTTCTCTTCTTTCCCTTTGGTCTAATTAGGGATAATTTTTTTTCTAAAAACTGGCTTTATTCAGAAATGCTGAAAAATGCTACAAAGACTGGTTGGTCATGGTGTGAAAGTTTTGAAAGTTGTTTTAGGTTAAGGAATTACTGCCAGTTCTGCAATTTATTTTTTTTTTAAATTTATTAGAATGTAAATGTACTTACCTCCAAACCTTTCCAGCATATTCTGCACTTCACCCCTACAAAACAGTGTTTAAGTTTTTTATTTGCCCATTACCTGTATATGCTTAAAAGTAATTTTATTCACATGCCTAAAACTTGTAAGCACTCACAGAGCTGCTACTGCTCCACAAGATTAATAATACTCCTTTTCTCCTCCTGTGGAGGTGTCTTTTTCAGAATAATTTGGGTTTTTAAAAACACACAAACAAACTAGAATCTATTAACCTGCTCCCCAGCAAAAAGGCACTATTAGGTATTTAAAGAATTGTGAATGAGGGCAGTCAGCAAATAAAATTATTCCCTGTAAAAAAGAAAACACAATGGGGATCTGGAAAGGAAACAAGTCCATCCCAGAGAGTATGACTGGCACAATAAGAACAAGCCAAGACAAATAACATCAGGGTTGTTTATGCAGCACCTGTAAAATGATAACACCAGTGTGTAACACAGTAGTACAGTACAGTAAAAACAATATCTTCATCTCAAAGGTTGTAATCTGCTATAAAACTATTTCATCATACACTTTTTTATTACATTTACACAGGCCATAAATATTAAATTTCATAGGGTTCCTTTGTAAAAAGAATTTATTTTTCATTCAATATCTGGATCATTCAGAGTACTGGTAATATCTTCGAGCAACTAAAATCAGAGGAAAAAGTAATGGGATTTAATGAAATTAATGAATTTAATGAAAAATTTAGGATAAAACTGAAATAATTTTTGAAAGAAAAATTTTAAGAACTCATATCAAATTTTTATGCATATTCACAAATATCTACAAAGAAACTGCAGAATTACTCATCTTAAAATGCTGCCTTTTTTTTACCTACAGCTACAGCTACTATTATCTATAATCTGTTTCTTGATGTTTGAATCAAATACTAAAAAAACCAACCAAACAAAAAAACCCCAAACCAAAAAACAAAACAAAGAAAAATAAGCATAATGAATAACAAATTGGTATCTACTTGCTGATTTTGGAAAAAAACCCTCAAAACACCTGAGCTTACCCCACATCATCTGGAACCACATGAGTAGTCACCAGAGGTCTCTTCTTTCCATGCTTGTCCATTATTGGTATGTCACCTTTAGAAAAATGACACGAATATTTACAAAAATATGTTTTGTGGGGGTTACTAGAAGTGTAATTAGTTTTCTGTAATGCCATTTCTCTGAACATTGGTCTCAGTTCTCATCAATAACCTGTGCAGCTCCTCAGACCCCGACTCTGGAGGTCACTGATGGTGGTGAATTATCCTGCAAGGCCAGATTTGAGCTGGCACTGCCTCCAGTTCCTCTACACTGGTCTCATCCAGTTCTGCTTTCTCTGTCCATACAACACCATTACTCCCAACTCAAAACATAACAATCAGCAGAAACGTAAAAATACCATAAAAACTAAAAAGAAGCCCAATCTGTTAGAATTTTACCATAAAATAAGTACTAAAATACTGTATTTTTAAAAAAGCAAAACCACAAATAGATATTATCTAGAAAAAAAATCCTTGGCTGTCAGATTTCTGTTAGTGGTGGGGGAAGGACAGGAGTTTAGTCTGAACAAATGAAAGGGAGAAATCAATGAGAAACGAGCCCAGAAACAACTGAAGAGAACAAAATTCAGAAGTGAAGTTCCATAAAACTTCACAAAAAATATCATGTGGTGGATAAGAATAGTATTATTAAGCAAAGTCCACTCTTTTTATGACATTCCCTCAAAATTTAATTTCTTTTTGCCTCAGCTTTTTCTGCTTCTCCCTTTCTCTTCTTTGGTGCACTATACAGAGCTTTCTATGGGGTCGTCTCCTCTTGCCCACCAAAATGGTGCAGGAGGAGGCTGCTGGTCTCAAGCACTATGAACCACACACAAGTGTCTTCCTTTATATTCAGTCAGAAATGTGATAAACCTCACATTTAAGACATCTGCTAAAAAAAAATGTCATATAAGCACCTTCTCTAATATCTTCCTCTGATCCACTCAGTACTTTTCTGTCCTCCTCAAAGTCATAGGCAGGTATGGGCTCATCTTCCTGTGCTGTTTTTCCAGCCTTTCCTCCGTGCTTCCTTCCTGATGGTGCCATGACCAGATCTTTTCCCACTGGAATAGTATATTACATTTGTTACAGAACCTTCCCCACAATAATTGGAAGATAAAGATGTTTTCATGCTTACATGGACCTGTTCTGGATACCCTCTGCGACAGTCTCTACCTGTAAGGATTTGCAAGCAGTCAAACTGCTAAAAAATCCCTTAAAAGATATTCACTTATTTACTCGAGTAATACTAATTTTATATATTCTGTGTATTTTCATAAATATTCAATGAGGAAAATATCTATTTAGAAGAGAAAGAGCGTAGTTGTACTCATTAGAGTGACAGCAATAGAAATTTTACCAGCAGTAGAAATAATATAAAAATACAACAAGAAACACAGATAGTGAATCCTTGATGAAATATTTGTTTGATAACTTGAAATACTTCATAGCTCTTGTTAAGTGTCACATGACATTTCCTTTTAAAAATTCTTCAAAAGGTAACAGGATTCCTTGGAAGATGGAAAGATATCAGGTGCAAGCACCCTGTTTTCTGAACTGAGCAAGACACGACTCAGCAGTGGGTAAATTTCTCATTCTAGACACAACACAATTCCACACAGCCAGAAATACCAGCTTTTCCACAAGCCTGGACACAGATCTGAAAACTGAGTTCACACGCTGGAACTGAGAACTCTAGCAAAGATCTTGTGAATCTCCAAATTTGAGAACTCCCCCTAACATTAACAGCTCTCTCACACATATGAGTTTCCCATTTTTGTGGGTTTTTTTAATTATTTGTCAGTAGCTGTGAAAATACCCACGTATTACACAGATGTATCAACACGGCCCCACCAAACCAAGGAACATTGCTTTTTAACACCCAGGTTTTCCTGAGGTTGGTGCTTTCCTACGTAGTGTGAAGATCTTTAGACCTTACAAGTGTCTTGAGAAACAAAAGCAAAACCCGTTTAAATCATTAATTGGGAAATCAGAAGCGCTTGCTCGCAATAGAGAGAAAACTTTGAAGGCTCGATATGCTTTTGGGCCACGGAGATTGCTGACAGCGGGATGCGGGGAGCAGGGCTGTCCCTGTCCCACCAAAGCACTTCCACTTGGAACAGCGACCACGTATTTTATAGGACACAGAGATGCTTTTCTTTGCGCCGAAAATGGGTTCGCAAAGCACAACTCCCCATCCCGCCCCTCACATGTAAAACAGCCGCTCCACCTCACAACCCGATGAAGCCCCCAAGGACCTTCGATCCTCAGCCGTGTATTTTAACCATTCTAAGAAACTCACCTTTTTTTATTATTATTATTCACTCTGTCCAGAACAATAATTAAGAAAAAAAAAAACAAAACAAACAACCCCAGGATATAAACCAAACCGATGTGAATTCCCCGTGAGGTTTTACGTGAGGTCGCACCCGCCCGTACCCGCCGGGAGCGGCGAAGCGGAGCGGCGGGCGCTCGGCCGCCTCACGCCCCGGGGACCCCCGGGCCACTCGCACCTCCCACGGGCAGAGGGAGCTCCGCTGGCCCCGAGCACCCCCCGGGCCCCTCCAAGCCCTCCCGGTTCTCCCGCGGCTCCCCCGGCCGAGAAAGGCTGACGGGGAGGGCAGGACACGGTGCCGCCTCAGCGCCTCCCGCCCCCGGGAAAAGGCGGGAAGGCGCTGCCGGGACACACGGAGCGCTCCCTCCCTCAGGAGCGGAGCCGGCACTAAATGCGTTTAAATCTCATCTACTTTAATTGGCTTTGCCCCTTTTTTTTAAAAAAAAAAAAATGGCTTTACTTTGTCAGACAACAAAAAGTCTCCAGAACAGGTTGTTCTGGTGTATGTAGAGTAGGGTATGATATCACAGGAATTTTCCATAAATCACTGCAAACAGGCAATATGTTTCTGTCGGATTAATTTTACCACACATTCTGTGTTTCAGATTTTTCTACTGTTCTCATTTTCTGTCCTCAGCTAGTTAAGGTCTTTTCCTTTTTTACTTAGGAAAATCAAATACAGAACCTAGATTAAAAAAAATAAAAGAATCCTAATGCCATTTCAGTTTTCAATGTTCTCATTAAACCAAATTAATTGAGATTTTTTTTTCACTTCCCTAAGTTTACGTGTTCCCTGGGTCTGTCTGGGGTGGAGTCCTCTTTCCTCACAGCACCCCAGGTCTTGCTGTGCCAGGCAGGAATGGGGGGGGAAGGTGGGACACACGGCTGGGACAGACAGCAAGGAACTGCAGTGACAGCCGAGCAACCTATGCAGTGTTTATTTATACATAACTTCATCAGGAAAAACTGCCTTGAAAATTTCAACCAATTTTTTTTTTTTTTTTTAAATCCTGGTCAAAACTAATAGTTTCAAGTGTAAGAAGCTATCAAAGCTTTCCTGTATGTCTTGAAATGTCTCATTTTCTGCTAGACTGAAGTACTGTAGACTTAAACAACTTACTTACATTCTACATTTCAGCATAATATACATTGCTACTATGGAATATAATCTTAACTAAAAGTGCTTGCATTCCTTACAGTGCTTAAGAGTTTGAGTCTACTTTGAGAACAGATTCATGCTTCAAATTGATATTAAATTACTACAGTTGGAAGTTCTTTAAGGGAAAAATAACATAAGAATTCATACACATTACCAGCTAATTTATCAAAAGGGATGTGTTTACTTAAAAACAGAAACAACAGACGAAACTTTCATCACATTTTAGTTAATTTCAAAGCAAACCAAGTATCTTACAATATATATGCACATACATTTTTTACATCATCTGATTACAAAAATTAATGCTTTTTTGAATACTGCTAACACAATTAACTGAAGATACACCACCAAAAATTTCTGCTTGAAAAGATCCAGTACCCTTTCCCACATAAAACCACAGTACTCTGATGTCTCAGCAAAACACAGGGCCAAATCCTGTTAAATTTAAAAACACCAAAGCTTTGTATGTCAGTACAAATATTGGTTTCCAAAGTGAAACACTGCTCCCATAATTTTCTACTTTAAAACAGTTTGTTACCCATTCACATAGAGAGGCACTTTTGCTTTTATATTTACAACATTTGTAAAATACTATTCCTTGATAACTTTCATTACAACCCTCTCTTTGTAATCAAGTCAAGAAATAACATCATTGTATTCTTTGGACTAGAATACACCAGATATAAAATATCTTTCAAATAACGATTAGATGTTCTGTTACTGTGTAATTTTATTAGCATACATTTCTTCCAATTAAATACTACAAATAGGGAGATGAATTGTAACTGTGCTTTAAAGAATGTCAACATCTATAAATGCATACTCAATTTAAATGACAAGTTACATAATTCTCAATTTTCCCATAGGGCTAAAAAAAGCAGCAATGACAGAAATTTGCAAAATGCTTTGGAATGCAAGATCAAGGACTTGTTAAGCTGATCCCAAACAACTTTTCCTTCCAACAGTTTATCTTGTTGGCAACATCCACTGCAACAAATGCAGTTACATTTGTTTAGGTAACCCTTTTTATAAAAAAGGATAACATGGCCACGGAACTAAGAGTTGTAAAGTAAGATCTGCTGAAAACTGCCTATGTACAGGTTTCCTGCAATTATTTTTTGTTGTTGTTTTTTGTTGTCACAGCTCTAGCAGCTTTTATATCATGAAGAGTACTGCAGAGATTCTAAATGTAGGTGCATGATTTTTTCTTCATATCAACATAGTTAAATGTCAAACCAGAAAAGACACTTATGAAAGAGATTTAAAATGCTTAATCACATCTTGAGGTAGACTGATCTCCAAAATAAAGCTCTTCTACACTTTGATTCGTTCATGACCAGCTTCTTTTTGGATCCTTCTCCTTGGAAAAATCTTTCGTTTAAGTGCAATTAGCTGAGGAGAGAAAAAATGCAATATGTAGTTCTCTGCTAGGCTAAAGGTCCACAGCTGGTCAGGTTTTCATCCTAGAAACTATAAAATCTGTACCATCCACAGAAATTAAATCAATACTTTACTCCTGTTTTTTTCATTGCACAGGAAAAGCATTTTTTGCTCAAATTAATCTATTGGGTGTGCACATTTCCACTGGACTTCTCAATAATCAGAATACAAGCAGAAAGTGAAAAACACAGCATGCCTATACTCTGATTAGTCTAAAGGTAATTCGTGTATTAACACTGGGCTACATTCAATTTCTAAAAGATGAGCAAAGTTGGCACCTTAAAACAGTATTTATATTCCTAACTGTAACACTGAGTTCAGTATTCCCTTCCAAAAACAAGTCACTAATGGAGTTTTCTAATATATACAAAAGGCTGAAAATCAAGGGAAAGAGTCATGCAAAAGTTACAGGTGGGAAAAAAATAATAATCAAAAGCCAACCTTTCAAGAATTACACCCTCTTCATCAGACCACGGAAAGTGTTACTTAAGGCCCCAACCTGCAAAGAATTACCCATATGATTTGTTCCATTGACTCCCTCTGAGTTTAGCAGGACTAATCATGTTCAAGAAAGCCATTTCAAGCTTGCAGCAGTGAAGGTTTTTTTTCCTTTGAGTCAGATTAAAAATGTTTTGAATTCAATAGGAGTCTTTGTAATTATGTAGAGAAGAGATTTTGGTAAGGCTTCTAAATACCTTAAGATTCTCTTCAGGACCACAGTATTGTTATTACTTAGGTTTCCTTCCTGCTAACTTACTTTTCAGTCTATATTAATAGACTAAGAATTTCAAAAACATGTGCTGATTTTCAGCATCTATATTTAGCACACTGACGATGGACTTGACAGTCATAAGGTACTTGAGAAGAGAATACCACTCTCCCTACATATGATTCTCTTTTCAAGGAATCTTAACACGACTTAAAAATTGAAGCAACCTAATTATTATGCATGCAACACCTTTACTTCTTTTATCAAGGAAAAATCCTAGCTACTCTTCAAAACCTATTTAAAAAATCCACCTGTTATCCTGAAGACTGTGCAATCTGTCAAGCATTACAGAAATTTGACAATACATTAACTTTACCTGTTCAGCAAAAAAAGAGATGACTGTAAATACAATAAGTGTTACTAGAACACAATGGGTCCAGAATTTTAGCTTGTCTCTATATGCCCTCCTGGACAAGGAAAGAAGAAAACAGAAAAACGGCTTCATATGTTATAAATACAAATATTTAAACTTTAAAGACTTTCCATAAAACATGCAAAGAAAGTTTTTCTCCAGTACTTGAAGGGTAACTAAAAAGAGGACAGAGGTTCTCTTCACAAAGAGCTGACAAGCTTCACATGGAGATGACAAGGGCAAACAAGTTGGACTGGAGAGATTTTATCTTGATGTAAGCAAATTATTTTACAATGAAAACAATCATTCACTGGAGCAGCCTCCCCAGGGATATAGTATGGTCTGCACTACTGGAAGTTTTCAAGATGTGTCTGGTCACAGTGCTAGACCTCAGAATTATTTACGTTGAAAAAGACTCCTAAGATCAAGTCCAACCACTATGTTAACACTGCCAAATCCACCACTAAACCATGTTCCTAAGTGCCACATGGCACACGGCCACATGGCAACTATGATTTCATAGTCACAAGCAGGGAAGGAAAGTCACACTGAGTATGTCCTTTTTTACCAAACTGCAACTCCCTTATGTGCTACAGCTATATGCTTGTAGCCAGGACACTTGAGAGCTGGCAGGAGATAATATCATCAAAGCACCCTTTCCCACCAAATGTTGTGCCCTTTTGAGGTCCCTTCTGACCTGGGCTGTTCTACGATTCAGAAAACATTTTGATTTCCACCAGCACTTCAGGATGCTTACTTTCACCATTAACTCTCATAAAAATACTGGGGGGAAAAAGTACCAGTATCTTCCATAATTGTATGCTATTGCACTACAATAACTTGAAAAGAACTTGTGAAACATACCATTCTTGCAGTTCATGCATGTGAAGGAAACGATTCCGATATTCTCTTGGCAGTTCAAATTGGGAAGGTATGGGAAACATTGATTCATAAAAATCCCTAAGCACCGCTTTCACTGTTTGAGCATCCTTATGATTGTGATCAATATTGTCATTTAGGCAAACAAATTTTCTAGAAAACAAGATGAAATTGTTAGAGTATTTCTTTAATAATAGGGCAAAGGTATTGGCAAACCAATAATACAAACAGAATCTTTTTTAAACAAAATTGATACAGTATCCTTTGAAAACCAAACTGATGTATTTTTTTTATTGTTGCATTTTTTAGAAAAATAGTTTGATTTTAATTCCAAAAGCACTAAGGTTGACAAGAAGTCAAAACCTCTGAGGAATCCAGTGCCACATTTCTCTCTTCTGGTTATATAATGCTGCCATCTAACGGACATCAGAGTATGTATCAGCCCAGAGCCAATCATACACAGCACTATGATTTGTGTAAGGACTTCTGTAGTTTTAAATTATCATGAGTAAAGAACAAAGTGAGCACCATTGTGGGAGGTAAACATACTAAATTATTAATATGTTACCGTGTATGCTGTGTTCTTTAGAAAAAGTCAACATTAAAACTATAGAAGATTGTATAAAAGAGGGCAAAGCTTGGTCCCAGGCTTTGGATTATTGAGAAAATTCTATAAATTGGACAAGACATGGCTTGAATCCCAGATGCAAAGCTGGATTTGTATAATCAACAAAAACACAAATTACAACAATCTGGAAAAATTTTTATTGTAAATCACTGTGACCAAATAAGCATGCTCCCACTAATACCTCATGCAGAGAGTTATTTCTCACATAAGAAACATGCAACTGTTTAACTCACTGCAAAAAAATTGAAGCTAAAGGAGCAGTTAGTGTGCTAGACTGCTGTGTACCCTTGATCATTCTGGCAACACAAATTTCCCTTCCCCATATGGGCAAGGTTATGTGCTTTATTTATATTGTGAGATACAAGACCCTTACATTTTCCCCAGAGGCAGAAATCATATCTGGTGACATATGCCTTGTCATTGCTAACCTTTGTAAATAAGTAGTTCTGGTCAGCTGTAGTCTCTATAGTATGGTGTGCTCTTTCAAAGAGCAAAGTTCAGACTTCCTACATGAAGCTGGAAATAAGCAGAACTCTATATGTGCATCAGACCACACAAGGAATTACCACTGAATGGCAATGTATGGAATCTGGCATTATCGGTAACCTTGCTCTAGACAGTCATATGTAGGGGATAAACAGTTATTCAAATTGTTACATCTCACAAGAACAAAATAACCCTCTCCAAAAATGAGCAGGCTCCATCTACCCTATCAAGTAATACTATGCAAAGCACCTGGTTATGGCAATCATGTCTACACTATAAGCTATTTCCAAGTTCACTCTGGACTATCCCTNTCTGAATGAATGACCTAGTAAAAGTAGCACTGTGTGAAAGGAAAGTGAAAACCTGCTCCTTATCTATAAATACAAATAATGATGTAGCTTGACAGGCAGCTGAGATTACCCAATAGCTTGCCGTGACCAAAAGACGAGGTTTCACTTTCCCTGGCCCAAGGTACCTGGTTCTACTTTCCTCCTTGCTCTGTCTTTTGATGCTTGTCAGACCCCTTCTTGAGGCCAAACTCATTAAACTGGCAGAGAACTCTGGTTTTCTGAAGATAGAAGCAAGATGCAAGATAAAAGTGTGCAACCAAGTGAAGGAAGGAGAAGACACAAGTGGAGGCACTGTCCCACTTCTAAGACAGTCAGCTATTAAATTATTTTACAATGTCTTCTCAAATCCCAGTTTTATGCAATGGGATCAGGTCTACAGTTAAAGGCTTGTACGAAGCAGTTTCAGAC
>VYZS01059048.1:3958-17411 GCA_013400695.1 Neodrepanis coruscans | reverse complement strand
TCTGCTTACATAGTTTTTTAACACATGAATGGGTTTTTTGTTTCTTTTATTTTTAATTTTCACCTTTAAAATTTCATCTCCATCTTATCAAGTGCTCCCACATCACCTCTTTCTCAAGGAAAAGACGTATGCAGTGAGGTGGGTTGTGACGTACAGCAGGTAAAAGGAAGACTTTTTTGGAGAGCATATTCTTCCTTCTTTAAAGCAGGACTTCAGAGCATCTCAATACCTTCTCCAGCATGTCAGTTGTAGGGGAACTGCCTCATATCATTTTCACCACACAAGGAGTAAAGCAAAAACTCTCACAGTGTTGTACTTGCTTTAGTTTAGAGAGAGTCACAATTAAGTAAAAATAAATAAAACACGTACCATTTGACTTTTCACTATCTGCAGGTTTCATCTGAATAGGATGATGCATCTAAAAACAAAAATAAAAGATAGTAAGGCAGGTTGGATAGTGATAAAAAATCAAGAAACATGTTTTTAATGAAAGGCTAAAAAGATACATGATTTAATATTAAACATGTTGAAATTATATAAATTCAAAATAACACTGTATTATAGGCTTTTAAGAAAAAATAAAAATGGTAAAGAAGCATTTTATAACCAGAAAGATTAAATAAAATAGATCATCGGGCCCAGAGGACCCATACAAATCTTTAATTTGCTGTATCTAGTTTCAGAAGACCTTTAAAGTTACAGCTCTCATTAGTTTATGGCATGCTTGATTTCTGTGTTACCAACTTTTTTTTTTCTCAGCCACTGCCAAAACCAAGACGGAACTTTCAAGTAATATAAGAACTAGCAAGCATTTCAAATGTACTCAGAGGAGTTGACTTTGACAAACGAACTTTGCTTGTAATTAAAACAATGTGCTGATTCTTTCACGACTGAAGAGGAAGAGAATCTTGCTTCCTACAATAGCTTCCTGTAACTGTTTAGTACCTAATTTTTTTTTAGGATACGTTACACATTCAGTCATAAGATTTCCATCACAACATACAACAATTCTAGCTTGCACAAAAACTCCTAATCCTTTTTTCCTTTTCCTAATCCACCAACCCCTGTGCGCAGCATTCCATGCTGAACATCTCACAGCATCCTAATGCTCTGTCCTCAGCTTTGTCTAGTAAATGATGCTGCTCCCACATTGAATTATTGATAACTCCAACAAAATCTTTACAAATGGTGTTTCTGTTCTTTAAGGAATAGCAACACTATAACAGATGAGCTCTTTCTGATCTGAGTGTGGCTTTTCCACAAGACAGTGGTTATAGCCAGCCATTTGGACACTGTGGTGTATTGAGGGAAATTTTCTTAAAGCTTCTCAAAAGCCTTCTGAACTGATCGCACATCGAGATTCAATGTGGGAGATGTTTAAGCTTGCAAAAACACCACTTTTATTTTCTTTCATGGGCTCTGCATAGTTGCTGGGATTTGATTGCACAAACCTTCCAGGAGCAGCAGGGCTGCTGCCTTTTTTCTCCTCAGCAATTCCTTACCAATTCCCATGAAGAGGTTAAAAAATGTATGCTCTATCTGCTTTTGTATCATTTTTCAGTGCAGCAGAGCTTAGTATTGCCTGAAAATGTCAGAGGCAATTCCATTTTTTTAATAAAAGACTATTATGACAAACTTCGTGAAACAAAAACAGCTGAGCAGGAGAGAACATCCATGCCCTCATACCAAATGTGCTTTCAAAGCAGCACAGAAACCCAAATCTGTATTGCTTTTGGTGGAGTCACTTAGCCTCCAGGGAGAAAGATGCTGGATTCTTTAGAAAATATAAAATATTGCTGTGAATGTTTCTGTAAGATTTACTCTAAGTCCAGAATGCTCCCTGGCCTTACAAATCAATGCGTTCCCTATGTTGCTTGCACAACTCCCCACTGTGCCCTAAGGAAAAGGCAAAGCCACTAGGTAGATGTAGTCGCCAGGATGCATAAATTTGCTTCAATTTTAACAATTCAGTTCTCTTTGAATCATTCACTTCCTAAATGTACCTTAATAGCCCAGCACTTGTCTGCCACCACTCTTACTCGATCAAATTTATAGAAAAAAGGGAACTTCTATTGTACTCTGTCTTTAATGCTTAATATTTATCCTGAAATCAACAATACACTGGGCACTGCAGGAGACTTAAAATTCATGGGAATGTGGTGCAGTGTGTCCACTCAGCAATCATGAAGGGAAAGAAGGAAAAAGGTATAACTTTTTCCATGAATCCCTTACAGGCTACTGATGTCTCTGAGGAGCTATGAAGTGGTGAGAAAATAGTGGAAAGAAAGGTAAGTATTGTAAATTCAGGAATATGCAGATTATAAGAGAAAAACTCACATACAGGCCTTTCGTAGATAGAAAATCTATCATTCTTTATAGCTACATTTATATCTCCCTAAGAGGAGATATTTTGAATAAAGGCAATTTAAAAAACCTCTCACTTTTCAAAGTGCCTGAATGTTAGACCAAATTTTTTGAAGAAGTTACTTTTGCAGTCCCTGGTCACTACATAAAGAGCAGTGTTACCTGACAAACACATTTATTATATCCAAAATTATCCTTTTCTGTTACACATAATTAGCCCAAGTTCATTAAGTCAGCAATCTGTTACATTCATGAAGCAAGAGGCAAGATTTATCAGGATGCTTCAGCTGGGTTTTGACTTGATTTCAAAGGTTCATGCTAAAAACTCATGGTCCAAATTCTCTTCAAACCAGCAAGCTGAATTCAGAAGTGATGCTGTTGTGCTTAAAATTATATTGGTGAAAAACTAATAAAAGATCCAGCTCAGTCCTGCAGAGTTTAAACTGCAGAACATCCCTGCAAAAAATGGATGCGATACACAATCCTGACTTCAGTAAAGAGGAAGGTGGAAAAATACCTTACTGACAGTTTCCTAACATGAGAGGGCTCATGTTGAAGCTTGTTTAACCCTGACCATCACCAATTGATACGTTAACAACCTTTAACACTAGATTCAATAAAACATGCCATTTATAACCTGAAATGGGTTTTACAGAGTCACTGGTTCGCATCTCATTATTAAACTCATTGCTGACCTCTAGAGACAACTGCCGTGACAATACATATTATAAGCTCTCTACCCATAAAATATTTAAAGGTAGGTGTAAAAAAGAAAAGAAAAGAATGACTCTCAAAGAAGTGTGCAGTGAATAAGAAAATTAAAGGGGCAGAGACAAAAGCTAAATAGGTACTATCCTTTCACTCTACAATGAGCAAAAGAGAAAATAATCTGTGTGCTTTATATCTTCCTTGTATAACTGCAGGCTATAAAATAATAAAATAGCTGCACTTTCCCAGGCCCTCCAAAAGATTATAGATGATATAAACCTGTTTCAAATTAGATGCCACTCACTAGAATCATGTCATCTCCTGAAATGAAGGATTTCATGTCTTATCAGAAAGCTGTTATTGTAGCTATACATCACTTATGGATCTCAAGGTAAGTGATTTCTCAGTATGTCATGTTGTCACATAGAACAACAGGAAGCATTTTCTTCTTTGCTTAAAGAAATCTTTGTTTATGAAAACACAGTATTTATGAATGCACAGTTGCAATTAATAGATAGGCAAGAATAAGAAAAATAACTGCAGCAAATAATTTATAGACTCAAACATCACCCTGTGCTCAGACTGTACAGTAAAAGAGAGCAACTCAGCTCTCAGGCAAGTTCTTTCTGACTGTGGGCAGCTTCCCCTGGCAAGCACTGTGCACAGGGGTATCAAACAAAGGCCGGAATATGGGCTGTAAGGAACAACCTCTCTTCATCAATATTACAGAGAGCTCTCCTGAACCCAGTTATGCAGAGAGTACTGCACGACCTACCTTTCCTACAGGCACTCTCTATCCACAGGTCTCAAAACACACCATGCCACTGTTTTACAACTGACAGCAGGCAAATGGCTGTTGCCCAAGGTTGCTGGTGCCTTGTGGCAGTGCTGGCAGCAAAGTGGGGGCTTCCCTGCTGCCCATGCTCTCACAGAGGCCACCCAAAGCTTGAGGCCAAGCATGTCTCTGCTTCTCCTTGGGCGCATCCCAAGCAGGGGTGCTGATGTGGTCCACGGGAATCAAAAAGGAAAAGAAACAGCTGTCAAACATGCAATCCTAAAAATCCCCCTAAATTCAATGAGGATCTGGCTGCTGGCAATGTTCAGGGCAGCAGCAGGACCACGCCATGGCCTAGAATTACAATAGTTACATCTTTTTCCCCCCTCTCTTTTTCTTGACTACATCTCAATGTATGTAACTCCATTAGATAAAAAACACAGCATAGCAGCTCAAAACTTCTCAAAGGCATGCACCCTCTCCAGCTTTAGAGCCTCGAAGTCATCTTTTCAACAATAACAACACTACCTATTTACATTCTTGTCAAAGCCATGTGACATCTGCATGGGAGAAAACAAGCTGGCTAAGAGTCTATTTTCTGGCAAAAATATTGCAAGGAAATTAGATTAACCTGGGTGGAATTCTATCTGGGAATTTGGAGTCTGTCGTGGTGATTAAGTCATCATTTCTGTCAGATTACTCTAATCGGCTGTCAAATACGATTCCACAACCCCATCTGTAACTTGGCATCCTCGTTATTCAGTCGATGTTACCTTCTGTATACAAAACAAACACCAAACAAGGAGGTGTGTGCAGTCTAGCATTTAGCAGAGTCATTAGCTGTGATTACTATTGTGTGCTTGCACATTGCAGGAGGTTATCAGGTTATGGTTTGTTTTATTTAGTCAGGAGATGCTTCAAATCAGGTGTAATCTTAAGACCGAAGAGCTAGGGGTGAATGGAGAAGAACTGTCTCCATGCATGGATGAGCATGGGATTGGCTCACTCCAGGTGACACTGAGATGAGCTCAGTCGGTTGGAGCATGGTGCTAATAATGTCAAGGTTGTAGGTTTGACCCCTGCATGGGCCATTCACTTAAAGTTGGACTTGATGATCCTTGCAAGTCCCTTCCAACTCAGAATATTCTGTGATTCTGTGAAGTTGCCACCCCACTACCAGCAACAGCTTAAATCGCCTTTCAGAGTATATTTGGGGGAAAGGCTTTTGGGCACGTGCTTTCCATACATTTTCTGAAGAGAAAAGGGCACTCAGATACTCTGGGGAGGCTAAAGACTTCCTGTTACAAAAATTACTGTGGAGTAATTTCTGTGAGTTTTGTAGGAGGAGGCAGTTGGCACTCTAAATGATCTGTACTGGCGGGTTTAATAGAAGGTATTTTGTTAAACATGTGTGTGTTAGTCTTACAGAGGAGTTCAGTGATTAAAAGAAGGAGATGCCTTTCAGTGAAGATGAAGGAGCTGATGGGCTCAATTTGCTGCAGCTGTGTTGAGTCTGCAAAATCTGGGTACCCTTAGCACCTCTGAAACTCTGGCCACGTAATTAGACAATGAAAAATCATTATTTTATGGTTCATTGGAAAAACACCTTCATACATGATTACTACATCCATTAGCAACTTTTATTCTCCCTTCCTGCCACTGCAGATGCACAAGCCTCGCTCCCGTGATTCCTCATGCCTTGAGGAAAGAAAACTACTCATCCAGACAGGATTCCCAATGCATGTAAACCTTCATCCAGCTCAGTGTGGCACTCAAAGGCCACCTCAAAGTCCTCTGAAGTTAAGCACAGTGTAACTTTATACCACCAGACTTGAGAGAATGTGCATGAAGGATGTTATCCATGACTCCTCAGTTCTTACCATTCCTCTCATCATCTTTCTATAACCCTTTAAAGCCATCAGCAGATTTCTAGAGCTCTTAGCCCTTTTTAGACCTGTCCTCTTCCTCTATTCTCTCTCATCTGCCCTGGCTATAGGTTTCAAGCCATGACCCAGCTCAGTTTATCCCTTGCCTGTCACCCTCACAGACCACATTGCAGAAAAACACAACACAAAATGGAGTTATAAACCTTCCCCTATGCAAAAGGTAAATTTGAAGAACTTGGGTTACTTGGGTAGCACCTAAACCAAACAAAACCCTATAGGATTAATTGATGACAGCTTGCTTGTATCTTGGAATTTCTAGCATTTTGGGACTTACTCCTTGCCAGCATTAATCACCACTGAAGCCAAAAGGGACTTCTTTCATATTTTCTACATTTCAGAATCATAAAATGTCAGGAGAGAATGTGGGAGAGAGAAGAGAGATATCAGATCTCAATTAAACCCTAATTTTCTTCTTGGGAGAAGGATTATAAATCCAGAGACTTTTTGGAAAGTCTCTTTGGTTTAGGAAAACCAAAGAGGGAGAAAATATTAAGGAGCAGCAGGGACAGGCTGATGGTACAAGGGAAGGAAAGCATCTAAAGATGTACCAGCATGAAAACCAGTGTCTAAGTTAAGTTCTTTGTCTAACCCTGGTCTGGAAATGAATTCAAAGTTTTCTTCAAGCTCCTGATCCAATTAGTGACTGCAGCTTAATTAGACCAGTAGTCCAAGATAAAACTGAATCTCTACCTGCCAGGCTCCTGAACACCTTCACTGAGCCTGGAAGTCAGGAAGGAACATATTGATTTACCAAAAGACTGGGGGAAGAAGAGAAAATGGTCCATAAGCATCAGAAAATTAAATGATTTTCTGTGTCTTCAGACACTTCTGTATTATTATGTGCAGATACTTCTACACACACACCCCTCAGCCCCTTGTTTCAGCTTTTAGCTCACAAATTTTTCTGTAGGATCCTTTCAGAGAAACTCTTGAACACATTTCTCACACCACTTCATTGCCAACTGGTTTTGCTTTTTTAAACCCTTGTGACTTACAAGTAGTGCAAGTTTCCCAGAAGTGAAAGAGGTGTATTTTCCTACAGAAAAGAACTGTTTAAAATGACTTCTCTAGTGTCAAACTAACTTGAATTACGCAGTCAATATCTGGCTACAGCTTCAGGGAACTTCTCTGGGAACTGGAAACAGTCTCTAAGGCCAAATAAATACTAGTGAATAAAAAAGGCAAGGGACTGCACTTCTTAAAAGAACTGGTGTGGCACAGCTTGAATTTACACAACGTTGATCCTCCTTCCTCTCGAAACAGGATGTCCTTGTCCATACTGCCTAGTGGAAACAGTGTCTAGGCCATGTTACTCCCACAAATATGCCCACACACCAGGCAGGAAAGTGCTAACCAGCTCCATGCTCCTGCTTGCTTGGCTGGCACAGGCAGAGCTTTGGATTCTCAGATATGGTTGAAGTAATTTACCTTAGTTTATTCACTGGTAAAAGGAGGGCAAATGTGTATTCATGACATAGACTCTCACAAATAAATGCAAAGCAGTTTCTGTAACTGCCTGAGCGATGGCATAGCTAGAAGATTGTTTGCTGTCATCCTTTCATAAATCCCAGTTTAAGGGATTTAAGATGTGTTAGGTGTTCATACAATTTTAGTAGTAGAAGAATGTGGTCTGCTATTTAGCCTCCTAGATTACTGTCAGACATATATATATATATATACATATATTTTGGAGAGAGACAGAGAGGGAGAGTGAGAGGGAGGGAAGGAGAAAGGGAGAGACGTAAGAGAAAATGAATATTGGTTTGTGCCAAATATAGTTCATGCGGTAATGCATAACATCATTATTTTCTATTTAGAGCACAGAAACAAGCATATAGCTTGCTTAAAACAAGTTGTTTCTTTTACCAGAGAACGCTAAAACTGCTGAAATTCAATGGCTTTTGGAAGCTTTCCAACTCAGTCATTTGCAATCCACTACACCCCATGGTTTAAATTCAAGTTAAATTAAACATTAGTTAGAGAGACTAAAAACAATGCTGCTCTTCAAAATAATGACAAAAATAAAAATAGAAATAGTGCAAATATAAAATAATAATAGTAACAACAATGATAACTATTATTATTATTATTAGCCATCTAGTGATCCCTTCCACAGTCACCCCTATATCCTGCTGTTCCTCTCATACGTTTACTAATTAGGCTGTAGCATTCAGACTCAGTTAAAAGTTTTACCCTCATATAGAAATTAAAAAGTTGTATGTCTTAGAAGTGACAACTTCAATTCCTAATGTAGAAATAACTGCTGTTACTCTGTTAGCAGTTCTCCTCCATTTATTTAATTCCTTCATTTCTTACCTCCCACACTAATGGCAACAACTCCAGGACACAGGCGAGCCAAACGGAGTGGAGATAAGGAAGAAGAAGTACGGCCAAAAATTGTCTCTTCAAAATCATATGGAAAGCAAAGTGATTAACTATCTTTTCTTCAAACAAATGAGCCTTTACAGAACCTATTTGATCCTAAAAATAGACATTAAGTGGGATTCTATAACTTCTTGGGAATAATGCCTTGGGGATATTTTGTATCATCCATGCTTAAAAAGCAAACCCATTAGACATCTGAGCAAAACATGAGATATTATTTTAACAGCAAGAGTTATCCATCTCATCTGCAGCAGCAATAACTTCTGTTGACATTTTGCCAATTGAAGTTTGCATGCCAATGGGGTGGGGTGGAAAGACAACAAAAGTCTCTCTGTGACATTAATTGCCTGGGTTTTAACACCCATTCAAGGTAATTGCGAGGAGCAAAAATTACTGCCCAGGTTTCTGAGCGGAAAATGAAGCGCGGTGTAGCAGCCGTTTGCCCAGAGTCATGCAGGGAAGCACTGCATGGCCCGGAATGATGATCCGAAGAGAGGGAGCCAAGCTGTCCTCACCGCATCAGAGCCTGAGCTCCTCACGCTCTAATTGATTTCTTCTCCTAACACCACTGCGAGGTACTTACCGTCGCTATCTCTTTTCAGCAGAAAGGAAGACGATGAGGGGAAAAGGCATATAGAGGCTACATGTGATTCATCTGGAATTATTCCACAACTGAAGCCAAGTTTCTCAATCCAGAATCTTGCCATTTTATCAGACACAGGTAAGACATTAATTAGTGGGTGCATTTCACACAAGCAGATTTTTTTCACTACATTTTTTCACTCCCTAGATAGCTCTACTACAAGGTAACCTGAGAACCTCCAGGGCTGCTGGAGCAATTAAATGCCACCCAAGCTGTTGTGGATTTGGGATCTCAGCTAGTAACTAATGCAGCCTTGTGCTGCATTGGGTGGATTTGCCCAGCATGACCTAAGATGCCACAGCTCAATTCCCAGCATGACACAAGCCTCCCAGTCACGTCAATGTCCCACTGGACATGACTCAAGTGTTCAATTCTTCCATCTCTCTAGTTAGACGTTCATTTCCAGAAGTCAACAGAAGGTTAAGACTTACAAAGAAGTACTTCTTCTTCAAATCTAAGAACAACCACTTCCCTCATATTAGTATTTGGAAAACAGAGACAGAGCAAAGTCAAAACACCTGTGAAAAGTCCTCACACCTCCCATGGGAATTAAACAGAGGTCCGTCAACAACCCCCAAAGGGAAAGGCAGCAAAGCAGAAGCTTGTGCATACTTGAGTGATCTGTAAAGGTAGATTTCAATTTCTTCTCCCAGAAAAAAGTCAGATTCCCTGCTTAGGAAACACTGACTCCTGAGGGCGTATTCAGTGAATTTGGCCCTTCTCAGAATCTGTGAAGGCTGAATGTTCCCATTATAAAAAAGACCCCTCTTGCTGCCAAATGGAAATATTCAAGTGGCTCAGTCTGTGGTCACCATTTTAGGGTGCTAAGATTTGAGCCTAGTTCACAGGAAACCCCTCCCTTTCTACATAAATCCCTCTGATTTCACATCAACATCTAGGATGACTTTCAGAAACTTGTTAAGTAAACAAAGCTACCCTCTCCTTCACCTTCCCCAAAAACACAATCCCAACAAAAAAATAAAATAAATTCTCTTTCAGGCTACCAATGACAGTGGAAAAATTTAGTTTAAATTAAAGGTTTTTAAAAACATGCAATAGCTTTTGTAATGCAAAGCACAAACTTGGTTCTGAGTGAGGCCAAGGCAACCAGGATATTAAACACTTGTTTTGCAGAAGTTTTATTTTAAGATTTATGCTGTTCTGTGCTTGCATATACTGTCTCCTCTGTGAACTATGCTCTGGGAAAACACCATGTGATTATGCTCATCAATATCCTCTACCGTTGCCAAGCTGAAATTCAGGAAATAACCCTTTAAAAGGAATGACAGCAACATTTCAGAAAGGCAAGAAAGCATAGTCAGAGGCTTCACTGTATCTTTCACAGCATTATCTCATCTACACTTATCTTCTCAATTTTTTGCTTTCGTTTAATAAGAGAGAAACCAGACTCAGCCACTCCCCCAGTTTCACATCACAGATTTTTCTGTTCATTTACTAAGCGGATCTTCTGCCTGACTCTTTCTGCAGCATGGAAGGTCACCTTGATCCAACAACGCACTTGGTCTCCTCTTCTGACAGAAACTAGAGTCTATTATTTGGCACAAAACTCAAATTCTAGGCTATGAGATTTTTTCTTCTTTTTTTTAATGTAAAGCTTTTTCATAGTTCTGTTGGAAGGCTTTCCTATTTGCATTACAATGTACCAGCAAGAATATCTCATAGCTAAAAAGTGTGATTGAGGTAAGTCTAAAATAAGCCTCCAAAGCATCAAAATTATAACTTCTATTGAAATTCTACCTTTTAAATTAGAGCAAAGGGTACAATATATAGAAAGGGTTGGCACTGATGATGTGGGGCTGCTGCCATTTTCACTTAGCAAAAGTGCAGAAAAGTTCTGAGTCCAGAATATGTTTTGATTCACAATTCTCATCTCCCCAGAAGGCAGACAGGCAGTCAAACTCCTCCCTGTTACCAAACACAGATCAATCCAGATTTCTTCAAAGGGCAGGTATCAGCCTCAAACTTCTTGTCAACATGCATACCTCTAAATATTGCAGGGAATAGCCAAAGCATTCAGGTAGAAAAGAGATTTTGAATGAAGATGTCAAAAATCCTACTCTCCTGACTGAGATCAGCTGCGGTAAGTAGTACAGTTTTATTGTTGAGCCAGCAGAGCCATAATATTTTACGCCAAATGAGGATACGGCTCATAAATTCTATTTATGCTCTCCATGAGCTGAAGTTACAGGAATTTTCCACGACTATCCAGTATCAGCATCCAAATAAAAGCTCTCAGTGTTATGCCAATACTCTGCAGTGGTGAAATAATCTGGCTGTGGAGAGAGAATGAAAAAGATAGCTCGATATTTTATCCGTCTATGAAAACAGAATGATATTGCAGTCTCCAGCCACAAGCATACACAAACACACACTGTCCACATAAAAATATGAACATCTAGTTGTGCATACATACAATTAGCAGCAGTAAGAATCACATTGAGCAACCATGTTATTTTTAACCACCCTTTGCATGAACTCATTCTCTTAATTTTTTTAGCATCTCTGTAGCTAATGGACTCGACCAGTGCTTTCTTGGGGATAAGGAAAGAGGTTTGCATTCAAACTAAACACACAGCATATATTTATAATGCTAATCTTTAGGAATTCTAATGTATTTAAATATTTCTGTCAATAGGTTTTTGGAAAGTTAAACAAACAAAAAGTAAATGGACATTAGCAGAAACATATATTTTTGAAGAATGAGTCAGTTCCAGCTGGCTGTGGTGTTCAGGCTGAGCTGTGATTAAGCTTTCATTAGTGAAAGGGACTGAATCAGGNTGTGCCCCGTGAGTAATATCTTTATGTGCGACTTGCCTAAAGGTCAAAGAAATGTCTTTGCAGAGATGGCTTCAGGTGGAACAGCTGGAGGCCACAGAGAGCTATCAGGAAGGTCCTCTGATAAAACCAACCAAGCCAAAAGCTCTTGCATCATTCTTCCTAGCTGCTCCAAAGGTAGCATTTAGAGCTACTGGGAAGTCTTGAACTCCTGATTTCTTGGCATATGCTATTTTTTCTGAAAGAGGCTAATGCAGCCCGAGGGCTGTTGCAGTGCCAGTGAAGATAGCAGAGGGCAAGGAAAGCACAGGGGAAGAGGAATAGGTGCAGAAAGAAATTTTCCCCATGTTACACCCTCTCTTTTTTGGCTCTCATGTCAACAGGGAGGAAGACAAGTGGCAGACACAAGGGCTGTCAGCTATCGGACCATTTTTAAACCGGGATAAATCCATGTCATTCTTTGCAAAATGAATAGGGTCACAAGAGGCAAGAGACACGCCTGCCTGAGCAACCCTCAGAGCCCTCCAGACACAAGTGTATAAGCGCAGCACTTAGCCTGACTGTAGTTCTTACTTAGCAAGATCTTTCCTTTTGGTTAATCATATATTTTTGTACAAATAGGAGGATTCTACATTCACACAAGCATAGCAATTTCTTTCACTTCTTAGCAATCGGAGAAACGAGAGATGAAAAAATCCAGTAGCTCATCTCAAATGACTTAATGCCAATACAGGATTACCGCCTATCCCATATTTTCTAATACTTTCCTACCCCAACCGTAAGGATTGGGATTTAACTTTGTTTCCTTTAGAAGATTATTCTAATTGAACAGATACTGTGGTTTGTTTTTTTTTCCCTGATACTTGATCTAAGCTTTATTTCACCTCATATGATGGTAAATCCTCAGTTCTGTGTACAATCAAAAATAATTCCCATTTATCATTGGCATTTGGGCAGTACTTGGCCTTTGAGGTAATAAATGCACCATCAACATGGATGCTGCTGTGGATGCTTGGTAAGGTACTCCCCCAACAGTACTTATTCTCTCTGTGTTGTTTGCAATATTTGAAATGAGCATACTGTATAATAACACAGCATGTTTTCCTCTAAGGTGTTGTCAGGAATTTGCTGCAAAATAATATTAGTTGCTGCCTAGTGGATACTTGCTCAAGTGATGGTCTAGACAACAAGCTCCCTTCAATCATTTGAGCCATTCACAGCTGAATGGAAACATAAAGGTATGACAACCCTCGCAACTCTGCGTGAGGCTTTAATCCCTCTGAGAGATCCTGGCAGCAGTAAGAACACTGGAGTGTTGAGTTTATTTTCATGGTGGAATTGCAAGCTTCACTTACGGAGCTACCCTGACTTTCAGTTCATAGAATCAAAGAATGGTTGGGGTTGGGAAGGACTTTAAGGCTCATATTGTTACAACACCCATGCCATGGACAGGGACACCTTCCACTAGACCAGGTCCACTAGACCACTAGACCGGCTGCTCAAAGTTTTTAGTTTAAAACTAACCTTATTCTCTGATTAGTGTCTTATTTTCTACAATCTTACTTTCCTCAATGCAGAATCCTATGTTCTCTATCTTGAAATCAGTGATAAGGCTCTATTCATGCTTTCTTAAAGATCGTTACAGACTTCTAATTATTCCTTTCAGATATGAGCTTCGTTTTCAGTTTCTTTCTCTGTTTTTTTTTCCTTGTGATTCGCCTTCAGAAAAGAAAAATTCTGCTCACTGCAACTTGTAATGGTTGCAAGTGGCAATGGGTGAGCATTCCCAGGATGAATGACAGAGGCAATGTATTAATGAGATTCTCTGATACATTG